>JAOTAY010021709.1:0-10246 GCA_025629805.1 Erythroxylum baracoense | reverse complement strand
AAAGATCACATTGTCCTCAATGTGACAAGTCAACCACCAAATAAGGAAAAATGACATCAAACCAAACAAAAGAAATTGAAATAAACAAATGACATCAAACCAAACAAAAAATGGCATGAAACCAAACAAAAATAACAGCAAATCAAACAAAAGAAAATGACATGAAACCAAACAAAAGAAAATAACACAAATTAAAAGTAAAAGGGGTAAGAAAAGCTTGTGGAGATGATGGTAGCGACGGTGTTGGTGAAGGGGCTTCAAAATTGTTCCTCTGACAGAATTTGAGGAACCTCTTCTTCAAGCTACACTACTCCTTGTGGACCTGTCGCATTTGGATGCCAAGCTCATTGATTTAGGACATCATTTGCTATTGGTTGGAGGCCATCTGGTCCAGGATTTGTTGAAATCGGTCAACCTCTACTAGTGCACTCAGTTCCTCCTCCGTTGCTTCTTCTTCTAGCTCTGGGATTGCAAGGGATGTGGAGGGCCGGGAGGCGGCTATGTCTATGCCCCTCCTGTTCTTCACTGTAATACGCATCTGAGGATTTCAGAGTTCCATAGAATGGAACTCTAAAATCTCAGAGAATGGAACTCTGAAATCCTCAAAGCGCCTTAAATAAGATATGTCAAACATATCGAAGTGAGTTATGCGCATATTTTCCACATTAAAATTATAAAAAAAAACCCAAAGTAAAAGCAATATGAGACATCCCAAAATATGAGCTCCTCTTATTCACAACAATCACTATTAATCGAAGAATCCTATACTGTGTATTGATTTTAATTTTTTGATTTATGCACCACAAAAAGAAAAGTTCTTTGGCTGAGCATTGTTACTTTCAGTTTTATTAAACATAGTTAAACAAATAAATTTGTGCAATAATAAATGCTCGGCACTACGGATTAAAGAATTTGGTGCATTGCGTGAGTCAAAATGTTCTTCACCCGTTAGAGTTTTCCAATAATTATCGACATCAAAATCAGTGTGATCATCTAGAATTTTTGTATTCGACAAATTGAAAATTTCATGCATGACATTATAATCAAGTTTAAGAACATTATCAGCTAACCTAAAACAAAAAAACATCCATTTTAGGGTTATAGCGGATTAAAGTGAAAACTCTATTGTCATTGTAGGGTAAATTAGCACGTCATACCGAATGAACCTATTCCATCCTACATTTGCAGCTAGTTGCTCAATTTTTTGCCTCACTCCTATGTTTTCTAACAATTCAAAATCAAAATACGTAGAAGTGACTAATTCTCTATCCCTAAGGTCTTAGAAACTTGTACTTTCTTCTTCTGAATAAATTAGGAATGGAGCACGATAAGCTGATGCTAAATCGGGCTTACCTTCACCGAAAACTTAAAGATGCTGTTCATCTGTCAGTTTCCGGACCATCATCTTCTTTGATGGCATTGTAAGAAGAAAACGTGTAAAAATAAGAGAGAGAGGGGTGAATTCGTATTTTAGAGAGAGAGAGAAAAATATTACCCAAATCCTTATGTTTTTGAATGAATAATGCATGATAAGAGTGAAGGATTGTAAGATTAATGAAAAGAGATAAAAAATACCAAGAATCTAGAGGAGAATGAAGGATTTTAGAGAGTGGGAGGAGCGTTTCGTGGGTTAGAGAGAGAAGGTATGAAAATTTTGAAGAATGAGTGAAAGAAGAAAGAGAAAGGAAACTTAAATTTCCCTCGGATGGGATTCCCATGATCATGGGAATGCTCTCCAGAAACTTTCTAGAGAGATGTCCCATGATTGTGGGAATCACCTCCATTCCCACGATTGTGGGTTTTCTCTCTAGAAAGTTTCTAGAGAGATTTCCCGTGAGGTGATTCTTCCACTACTAAACCTCCTTTCAAACTTAGTATGTAGTCTCCATGATCCCACAACCTACAAATACATCAAATTAATATTATCAACAAGAATTTTGAAAAGAAAATAAATTGAAATTCAAGCAAAATCCAAGTTAACATCAATCAAACTCAAATCAAGCACAATCATAACTGAATAAATCAAACAAGCAAAAAAACAAAGACAATCAAAAGATGGTTTGCCTCCATGCAGTGCTTTTGTTAACGTCAGTAGCTCGACTCTCCTTTTTCCTCATGGTGGCTCAAATAAACGGTGCAGTGATAGTGCAGAAGCGAATCTCAAGCTCTGTATTTGAGCTACCCTAGTGTGGATTCTACCTTCCTTATGATTTTCCTTCCTATGCCTTCTCCTACGCGATCTTTTCTTTCTGAATGCGCTCTCAGGGTCCTCAATATCTTCCCATTTGCCTTAGGGTTCAGGTTCCTTGTTATTGGTTGGGGGTAAAGGAGAACGATAGTCTTTCTCGAACACCTTGAAAGTTAATTGCTCCTTTCCAACTCTCAGTGTTAATTCTCCCCCATCCACGTCAATGATCGGATGAGAAGTAGCCAGAAACGGTCGTCCAAGAGCTATCTGCATCTTCTCCAATATCTAGTATGTATAAATTTGTAGGGAAATTTATCAATCCGTATCTGCACATTCTTGATAATCCCCTTCAGTTGATACACTATTCTATTGGCCGTTTTCACTAATATCTTAGTGGCCTTTGGCTCTACTAAACCTAACTTTTTACTGAAAGTGCAGGACATCATGTTGATACTAGCTTCCAAATCTGCAAATGCCCTAGTTATGCTAACTCCATCTATACTGCAAGGAATGAAGAAGTTCCCTGGGTCTTCTTTTTTTTGGGCTATGGTAGGATTACCTCCTATTGTGTGCTCCTTTGTCTCTTTCTTGACCAGTTCATTGACTGTGAGCTTTGCTTGGAGTTGATTCGTTATGTCCTTAATTTTTCTTGACTCAACCTCTTTATAATTCTTCATTGCTCTATTTGAACTTGACTTCCTTTGAGCAAAGACGGGATATGGAATCCCAGGTTTAGGTCCTTGATCGGCTCACTTATTAACTCACTTGGAAGGACTTCCAGAAACTATTTCTACTTCTCTCTTGGCTCCGTTTTCCTTCTCAAGTTCACCTTCTCTTTCCTCAATTTGTGTGATGTCCATAATCCTTTCCTTTGGGTTAAATTCAGTGTTGCTCGATAGGCTACCTGTATTTTTGGGATATAAAGCGTTAACGAGTTGACCTACTTGAACCTCCAAATTGTGGATGGATGATGCATGGTTCTTTACAATCTGGTTAAATTTCGCTTCTATCCTCTTCTGACTTTCCTCCTGACTGGCAAACATCCTCTTCTGATTCTCCTCTTGAGCTGCCAGTTTGGACCCTAAGCCCACCATCATCTTATCCATCTTGCTCTCCATCAATCCAATTCGGTCTTGCTGAAATCTCGGAGGTCCTTGTGGTCTCGCTTATCCACCTGCATTGTTATTACTCCAATAAAAATTCGGGTAGTTTTTTCACCCCGGATTATAAGTATTGGAATAAGGATTATTACCCCATTGCAGCTGGCCCAGGTAACTTACCTGTTCGGTACCACCGACTCCTAACAGAAAACACTCACCTGAGTCATGGTTATTCTGTCCACACAACTCACATTGCACTTGCATCGCCTTAGCTATAGAGGTAGATGCTCCTTGCATGTTGTTCAACTGCTTTGTAAGAGCCGTAATTTGAGCCTGCAAAGCATTAATAGAGTCAATGGGTATCATACATTTTGTTCTTTCTGCCCTTGTCTGCTCCTCTCGTTAGACCACATGCAGCTATTGCTTGCCAACTCCTCTAAAAGATCATGAGCTACTTCCACAGTCTTCCTTATCAATAAACCTCTGGCGGCTGCATTAATAGTTCCTCTCGTGCTCGGATTTACGCCATTATAAAATTTCTGGAGTAGGAACTCCCTCAGAAGGTTATGGTGGAGACAACTTCTCTGCAATTCTTTAAATCTCACCTAAGCTTCATAGAGAGATTCTCCATGTTCTGCTGGAAATTCGTGATCTCCTTGATTATCCTCTTCATCTTAGTCAACGGAAAGTACTTCGCGAGGAATGCTTGGGCAAGCTGCTCCTAAGTAGTAATCTATCTTGAATTCAACGAGTTATACCACGCTTTCGCTCGATCTTTCAACATGAAAGAAAATAACCTTAGCTTCACCGTATCGTCGAACATTCCGTTGAATCAGAAAGTATTGTAGATCTCCAAAAAATTGGCAATGTAAGCATTCAGATCCTCATTGAAAAGTTCATAGAATTGCACACTGTTCTGTAAAATGTTGAGGAGTGCCGACTTTATCTCAAAATTGTTGGTTTGAACCACCGGCCTTGCAACTCTTTGAAGACTGAATCCTAGCCTTATGAAATCCATCAATGTCCCCTTTGGTCCTCCTTGTTCTCCTTCTTCAGCTATATCTTTTTGTGAAAAATTTAGACGCTTTGCCCTTCTTAACTTTGTTTCGTGTCTCTTGATGTCAAGAAACTTGTCTTCACTAACTTCTTTCGCTCTTCGTGTGCTCCTTGTGTTTATGCATCTGTAATTACACAAGGAAAAGTATCAAAATGTAGGAAAATCTTGGTGCGTGCATCATATACACACGGTGCGAAAAAATAAAAAAATTTATTCCGAGACTTTCCCTAAGTCTAAGATCTATATGCCTACACAAGAAAATAACATTAAACTTAGGTGAAAATTCCTAATTCATAAGCATGTTCATAACACACATATATAGGAATTTATGGCATTTACACAAATCAATCATTCGTATAATAACTATGTACCTTGTGAGTAGTCTGCTTCATTCTTCGATTTTCTACTCGTCGGGTTGTCGCAAACTACAATGACCAAAACAGACCATCTTTAACGGTATCCACGCAGAGATCGGAGAAACTAGCCAAATCAAACTATTTGATCTGGAAATGACTAGAACAAAGACAAGAGTGCTAGCACCTTCTTTGTTCTATAGAGAGCATGAACATGAAAGCCAAAGGAAGAGGAAGAAGATCAGAAGATATGAGAGAATTCGGTGAAAACTTATTTTAAACGTCTTTTTAAAACCTAACTCTCACGATCTTCATCCTTCTTTCTACCCTTTTGTTTTTGTCTTTTATCCTTTTTGTCTTCTTTCATTTATTGTCTGTAAATGCTTAACTTGAAAAAGAATCCTCCCTTATCCATGTTGCACCATCTTTTATATATATGTATATATATAAATGCTGAGGTGGTCCAGTCACACTGGGATTGGTCCTACCGGGTCCCGTGTGTAAAAAAGCATTATAGACTTGTTTCAGCAATATCGATGACGCGATTTCATCGGGATCCATTTAGTTCTTTTGCTTTCCATATAATGGATCTCTATCCAAAACCATTTTATAGATCCTCTGAGTCACTCTTATGCGTGTGACCCATTAGGTTCCCAATTATATTGGCCACTTGGATTAATTCTCAATCCAAGCAAGTTATGAGTAGCGTCTAGCAATACATCATGACTCCCAATTAACGAGAAAGTAAGTGGTTTGATGAACGAATTCGTGCTCATCATAAACTGTCTCACGAACTCTCCCATGGATAATTGCTGTGCAATTCGTTCTTTCCCTCTGTTATACTCCACTTGGTTATGAGTATGGGTAAAGTGTCAACTCTCACTAGACTGACTACGTCAAATCTAGCCCAAGTGATATCAGTTCTCATCCTGGGACTCATTACTTTATATGTTAATGAAGACATTCTTCATGACACTTATACTCAGGCTAGAGATTTCTAAGTAATGACCCTGACAAGAGACCGTGGGTATCATCTTCTGCTATCACCGAAGTGGTGAATCCTCTATTAGCTACTCAATTACCTTCGAATATCTTAAGCTGTACCTAATCATCACCCTATGAGCGACCTATGCAAGGTAACAAGGAATGAATTCAAAGCACATAATCAGTATCCAAGATATCATTGAGTACCTCAAGTTTAAGGATACTTGCACCATTGCTATGTTGAGATTATCATTGACATTATAATGGGACATCCATATGATGATCTCATGGTAGGTTATCCAATGTACTTACTACCCTAGTAAACATCCACATTTCAACTATAAATATCTCACGTTTACAGTCTTTGAGATCCACTACTTGATCAAATCAAGGAGTTTGATATGTGCTAGTCTATCTGGATTAACGATGTCTAGTCTCATTAATCCTATGGCTAGGGATAATTTACATATTGACATAATTGCACATGATAGGAATCTCATTAGTGTGATCACATCATAATTTCCTTCATACTATGTCATATATCATAGACTTCATTAATCTGCTTATAGATCAATATCAATTCATAAAGAATGAACACCAAATTAATGAAATATACTTTTCTTTATTATTGAAAATAAAGTCTGTAGATAACTTTGTACAAAATGCACTAAAGGAGATTGCCTTTAGGGCACTACTCTAACAAATCTCCCACTTGACCTAAAGCTAATTGCCTTGGTATCTAATACCATAGGGTAGTACATGAGAATCAGATCTATTCTATGACAATGGCTTCATCAACAGATCAACAATATTTTGCTCAGTGAGAATTCTCTCTATTTGTACATCACCTCGACTAATGATCTCCCTGATTAGATGATATATGCGAAGTATATGCTTGGACTATTGATGAGACCTTGATTCCTTCGCCTACGTAATAGCCCCATTGTTGTCATAATACAACTGTATGGGTCCATCACTACTAGGAAACACACCAAGTTCAGTAATGAACTTCTTGATCCAAATTGCTTCCTTTGCTGCATCTAAAGTCGCAATGTACTCTGCCTCAGTTGTTAAATCGGCAGTCATCTCTTATTTGGAACTCTTCCAACTGACCGCCCACCATTCAATTTGAATATAAAACCTGATTGGGATTTGGAATCATCCTTATCAGATTGAAAGCTGGCATCTGTATGCCCACTCACTTTTAGATTTCCATCTCCATATAGCAAGAAAACATCCTTATCTTTCGTACTTGAGGATATTTTTGACAGCCACCCAGTGACCTCACCAGGATTCAATTGGTATCTGCTGGTAACACTTAGAGCATATGATACATCAGGTCTTGTACATAGCATAGCATACATGATAGATCCTACTGCAGATGCATACAGGATCATATTCATGCGTGTCCTCTCATCTTGTGTCTTAGGACACATAGATTTCGAGAGTGTTATCCCATGAGTCATGGGAAGATACCCTGTCTTGGACTACTTTATGCTAAACCTCTTTCGCATCTTATCTATCTATGTTGATTATGAAAGACTAAGCAACCTTTTTGATCTATCTCTATAGATCTTTATCCCGAGGATATAAGTTGCTTCACCGATATCTTTCATGGAAAATTGTTTGGACAACCAAATCTTCATAGATTGTAGCATAGAGACATCGTTTCTGAGTAATAATATGTCATCTACATATAGCACAAGGAATACGATTGCACTCCCACCAACCTTTTTATAAATACAAGGTTCATCCAGATTTTGTGAGAAACCAAACTCTTTGATTATCTTATCAAAGAGGATATTCCAACTCCTGGATGCTCGTTTCAATCCATAGATGGATTTCTGAAGCTTGCATGCCTTTTTGCCATTATAGAAGATAAAGCCCTCTGGTTGTGTCATATACACATTCTCGGCTAGATTTACATTTAGGGAAGCTATCTTCATATCCATTTGCCATATCTCATGATCATAATGAGTGGTAATGGTTAGGAGTATCCTAATGGATTTAAGCATTGCTACTGGGCTGAAGGTCTCGTCATAGTCAATTCCTTGTCTTTGACGAAAACCTTTGGTTACAACCCTTGCTTTATAGGCAATCACATTACCATCTATGTCGGTTTTCTTTTTAAAAACCCATTTAGACCCTATGGGTTTTATTCCTTCAGGTTTTTTAGCCAAAGTCTATACTTTATTTTCATACATGGAATCAATTTATGATTTCACGTCGCTAAGCCATTTCTCAGGATCTGAACTCTTCAGAACCTCTTCATAGATAGTAGGCTCATTATCTTCTATGAGTAATACATCATTCGGTTCAATCATGAGCAATCCATATCTCTCAAGAACAGAGTGTATCCTATGTGACCTACGAACTTCCTGTGTTAAAGAAGGTTGAACTGTTACTTCATCTATATAAGTTACAGTCTTAGGTTCAGGCAGTTGATCCGCGTCTGTTCGAGCATCTTGAACTTTTTCAAGTTTAATTTTGCTCTTACTGTCTTCTTTTAAAAGAAACTCTTTCTCTAAAAAGACAGCATGCTTTGAAATAAACACTTTTTGTTCCTCAGCATGGTAAATTTGATATCCTATTGTTTCTTTAGGATATCCTACAAACAAACACATGTCAGACTTCGCATTAAGCTTATCTGACTGTATTCGCTTCACATAAGCGGGATAGTCCTAAACTTTCAAATGAGAAAGATAAGGTTTTTTATTAGTCCATATCTTATATGGAGTAAAAATAACTGCCTTTGATAGAACTCTGTTTAGCAAATAAATAGTTGTCTCGAGTGCATACCTCCAAAAGGATTTTGGTAAATTTGCAAAGCCTATCATCTACCATACCATGTCCAACAAGGTTTAGCACACCATTGTGTTGTGGTGTGTAAGGTGAAGTCTATTGAGATAAAATCCCATTATCTTTGAGATAATCTAAAAATTCTTAGTCTAAGTATTCACCACCTCGATCGAATCATAGTGTCTTGATACCTGTCCCAAGTTGGTTTTCTACTTCATTTCTGAATTTTTTGAACTTTTCAAACGCATCAGATTTGTATCTCATCATATACAAATACCCATATCGAGAATAGTCATCGATAAAGGTAATGAAATAAAGAAAACCACTTCTAGCATTGATGGACATCGGACCACATACATCTGAATATATTAGGTCTAATACTCTAGTCGCTCGTTCACCCTTTCCCTTAAAGGGTAACTTAGTCATCTTGCCTAATAAACAAGATTCACACATGTCATATGATTCGTAATCAAATGACCATAAACTACCACTCTTATTGAGTTTAGTTATGCGTCTCTTATTTATATGGCTAAGGCGACAATGCTATAAGTAAGTTGATTTTAAATTATCTTGTTTATGTCTTTTCGTGTCATTAACATTCATAATTGGATTCGACATATCTAATATGTCAATTCCATTTCATAATGTACCAGTATCATAAAGCATTCCATTCAAACTAATAGAACAACCATTGCTATTGAAATTCAAATGGAAACCAACTTTATTTAAACAAGAAACAAACAATATGTTCTTTGTTAAAATAGGTACAAAATAACAACCATCTAATTTAATTACAAGCCCACTAAGGAGTGACAAAAAATAAGTGCCTACAGGTAATGTAGCAAATCTTGCTTCATTGCCCATGCGCAGTTCCAGTTCTCTTTTCATGAGTTGTTTATTGTCCCTGAGGCCCTACATATCATTACATATGTGTGAACCACAACCAGTATCTCCCTGAGGCCTTGCATATCATTACATATATGCGAGCCACAACTAGTATCTAATACCCATATGTTATAATTAGAAACAGTATTAACCTTAATAATAAACATACCTGAAGGAGCTGGGGCATCTAATGCCTACTTCTTCTTTAAGGACTCTAGATAGACTTTACAGTTTCGCTTCTAGTGGCCATTCTTGCCACAATGGAAGCACATCTCTTTAGGTTTCTTTTTGGCTACACTTTCTTTTGGTTTCTTGGACCTTTTCTTCTTTAGGTTATTTTTTCTTGAACCAAAAGAAGAAGAGTCCACCACTAGCACTGGCTTGCTATCCTTCTTGATAGCTTGCTCTACTATCTTGAGCAGATTGATCAACTCAGGGATTGTCGTGGAGGTTTGGTTCATTCGATAGTTCAACACAAATTGTGAATAACTATCAGACAATCCAACTAGAATTAAGTCAATACTAAATTCATAGTCCATAACAAAACCCAAGGTGGCCAACCTCTCAATATAACCATTCATCCTCAGTGCATAATGCACTGTAGATGTCCCCAGAGTCATCTTAGTCGTGAAGAGCAGCCTCAAGATCTCGAACCTTTCAAACTGAGCTTACTCATCAAAAAGCTCTCTAAGATGAAACACTATGGTATTAGCATCTATAAACTCATGCTGCTTTTGCAGCTCAGGTGACATAGAGGCTAGCATAATGTAGGTACCCATGTCATTATCTTTGAGATGATTACGATATGCTTTCTGATCCTCATCTAAAGCAACAGCAGCGGGGGGATCAGGAAGTGGAACGTCTAGGACATAGCCTAGCT
>JAOTAY010021708.1:0-10247 GCA_025629805.1 Erythroxylum baracoense | reverse complement strand
TTATGAACTTTTGTACAAATGATTATGTCATTTATAAAGTCAAACTGACTTAAGTGCTTTGTATTTGTGGAAGGGCCTGAATGACTATTGAAAATTTGCGCTAATTGAAAATGATGATGAATGAATATGGGGCCAATTTGAATATGTATTCCGCATGTTATGTTAAAAAAAATTTTATACTGACTTTTGAATGATTGAGTGCATTAGCACGCCACCCTCGCAGGGCACGGACTCGGATATCATCAACGATGTGGGGTTCGGGTCGTGCAGGAGTGGGGTGCTACATTAATAATATCAATAAATCTAGTATACATAGTAGAGATGCTTTCATCATACCTCTTTTGAAACAATTTATATCATTATGTTAGCTTGCTTACTTTGCTCTCCTTAACTAAATTTATACCCTTAAAAGTAATTTCTAATGTATGCCAATTGTCATAAGCTATTTCACACATAAAGACCCTATTAAATTCATAACTTACTCAGAATATTGACATAGTGGAGTAAGGTCGTCTCCTCTAGGAATGGTGTTTTATCTCTTTTAAACAATTAAGTAAAAAAATAAGGGGGTTTGGAAATTATGTTGAAATGCAATATTAAAAATAACAAAAATGAATTGATTTGAAATTCAATAAAAACATACTTTTAGTTAAAGGAATTTATTTCCACCTTGATTCATGCAATTGATCATTGATGCAAAAGTAATTTAACATATTCATGAATAAATTGGTTCTAGTTATTAAGAACATAACTATAATAACCAATCTTTCTTTACCTTATATGGTAATCACGAAAAGATCGAATAATTACTCCCTAATTGAAAAATAACCCCAAAGGTAGCTCGTAAGACCCAATTCTAACCAACAAACTCAACAGATGGTTTATTACAATTGGATTAATTAATTCCACGACAAATATTAAACTTCTTAAAGAGGAAATAAAATTATGTCGATTGCCACTTATTAGAAATCAACAAACAATTACGGATCATTTTAAATGGCAGTAGATTATTTCAGGATTATTAAATATATGCATCTATTCAATAAAACCTAAAACTATCATAAAACCACTGAATTTAGAAAATAATTAAATATCCATGCACAATTGAATTCAACAAAACCTATTCGATCTCACAATCGATCTAGAATCAAGGCTTCAATATAATCCTCTAACTAGAAATAAAAAATTAGTTACAAGCCATTGAAAAGAAAGAACACATGAAAATTATTCAAAAGAAACATTATTCTTACGGAAGAAGTTGGGAGAAGAAACCCCATCGTGAGTGAGCCAAAGGTGCAATATAGCTACTGCTAGTTACCTTGGTAAAGTAGCCTACGTATATTGTTCTCCAAAAAAAATGTTTCTCCTGAAAAAAGAAAAACAACCGCTGCCTTTGTTGCTTTCTTCTTTAAAAAAGCAGTCGCCCTTTTTTCAAAAGATACGTCTCTATATCTTTATCCTACATACTGTCCTTTTTAAAATCAAAAGACGTTCCTCTCTTATTTTTTGAATTAGTTTTTGGTCTACTACACTGTTCACTCTCTTAAAACCTAAGCACATTCATCCCAGCCAATGAATGCGTTTTGCTGCTACGTTGCTTCTTCATCTACTGTTGCGTCGTTTGCTCTTCTTCTCCTGTTGCTGCATTGTCATTTTCTCTCTATACTGTCACCTGCTGCATTGTATTTTGCTCCTAATAGTTGGCTTATGCATTGCCGTATTGCTTTTAATTCCTGCTACATGTTTTTGCTACTTTTCTCCAAAATAGCTCCATATTTCCTAACGTCTAAAAATAATGTAAAAATACCATAATCAGGATAATATTTATCCAATATGCTCCAAAAATATCCCAAATTGATATGTAAATTAATAAACTATCAAATTCCTCCACACCTAAACAATGTTTCTCTCCAAGCATTCAAAAGACTTGAAAACAAAGCAAAACAGAACAAACCTAAACAAATCCATTTACAACACTTTGAAAATTTTAGCCAACATGCGTTATCTTACCGAACCAAAATCATAATCAAGCCACAAGAATTTCACACGATTCGACTCTAGAACAACCATCATAATTTCCAGTGACCTTTCCAAACTCAAAATGCACCAAATTTGACCTCACATGAAGATTCACCACCACACTCAACAAGTGTTGTGAATTTCGTACAAAAATCAAAAAGGTCTTTTCTTTGGTTGTAATGGGGCTAAGGACAATGGTAGGATTAAAAGGTTATTTAAGCTATAGTTATCAAAGGTAATGTAGACTACATTACTCAACTTCCACCTACATTCCAACAATGACCCTAATAATGGCAACAATGATGTTCTAATATCAAAATTTAGAAATATCAAGGAACATTCTTACAAAAGATAACAACTAAGAATATTTATGATCCAAAACATAGGTAACTTATGATTGCTTAAAGGATATTCAAGGACTTGCAATTCATGGTTAAACTTGCCTTTCTTTCTTTATTTCTTTTCTTTTTTTAACACTTCTACCCCTTCTTTCTTCTTTTTTCTTTTATTTTTCTTTTTTCTTTTTTTGGGCACTTCATAACTTTATTTTTCTACATTTGTAGAGCATCAAAACATGAGATTTCAATATAATCATACATGTTGCCTTTACATGTCATCCTCAAACTATAAACCAATAAGTTAAAGCAACTAGTTTTCCATTCCTTTAATAATGGGTTGAAAAAGAACGTCAAAACATAAGGCTTAGGCTAAAATTTGGGGTTTTATGTCAAAGAAAGAGGTTAAGGCTTCAACTTGGCTAACTAGGGGAAATAACATAGGGTTAGGTTTTAGAAAGCCAATATAGTTTAATCCTAGATGCCTTTTATCACTTTAATGCCCTAAATTTAGTAATGGTCTCAACATGCATAACAGAGCAAGTTCTTGAATGATCAAACCATGTGCGACAACACTCAACAAGAAAACAATTTGAGCACAAAGAATGTAATTGCTCTTTAAAGGCTCAATTCTCACTTATTTCAGTAGGCTTTTGTCAAATCTTGTACACTTTTCATTCAAAACAACCATTGCGGAAAAAGATAGTCATTATATCATCAAATCACTATTCATGCTCACAATCCATCATGCTTTCCCAGTTCAACAAAATAATGCACATTAACTTATAAGAAAACAATTTTTTAAAATCAAGAAATCCCTTCCCCACATTTAAAATCTACATTGTCCTCAACGTAGACAAACATAATACACAAAAACACGAAAAAGGAAAGAAAATTTAACAAGAACATAACACAAGTCATAATGAACACCAAAAATTAACGAAGGAGAGGAGAGAATAGAAAACAAAAGATAAACAAAGAAAAAAAACTTCCCTAGACAAGCAACGGTGAAGGAGTTAAGTGTGGCGTGGTTGCTGTCTGTGTTGTGGGTGTGGGTTGATTTGATTTTTCGTATAAAGAAGAAATAAGCAGAGGAGAGAAATTAAATAACAAAAGGGCAAAAATAAACAAAAATCATTAGGTTGCCTCCCAATTAGCACTTTTCTTTATTGTCTTTGGCTAAACATAACTTTTGTCCTTCAAATTGATTCATAAATTGGTTGAGCGAAATGAATCCCCTCTACAAAAGAGACATTAAAATTATCAATGAAAGGTTTAAGTCTATGACCACTTACCTTAAGTATTTTGCTAGTCTCTAAACTTTCAATCTCAATAACACCAGGAGGAGAAATATTTCTGACAAGATATGGTTCGGTCCACTTAGACCTTAACTTACCAGCCATGAGCTTCAATCGTGAATTATAGAGTAAGACTTTTTGGTTTACCAAAAATTATTTTCAAAGTAAGAGTTTGTCATGTAGGTATTTGTTCCTCTCTTTGTACATCCAAGCATTGTCATATGCTTCCAATAGTATTTCTTACAACTCTTGGAGTTGTAACTTTCACTCCTCTCCTACTGGCTAAGCCTCGAAGTTATATAGCTTAACTGCCCAAAAAGCACGATGTTCAATTTCAACAGGTAATGACACGTCTTACAAAAAACCAATCGATAAGGTGACATTTCGAGGGGCATTTTATAAGCAGTTCGATAAGCCCACAATGCATTGTCTAAACGTGAGCTCTAATCTTTGTGATTGAGATTAACTGTTTTCTCCAAGCTACTCTTTATTTCCCAGTTGGGGACCTCAGCTTGCCCATTTGTTTGTAGGTGATAAGTGGTTACTACACGGTGATGGACTTCATACTTATGCATCAAAGCTTCCACCGTGTGATTGCAAAAATGTGTACCTTGATCATTGATGATTGCTCTAGGTATCCCAAATCTACTAAAGATATGAGATTTAAGAAATCCTAAAACAACTTTAGAATCATTAGTGCGGGTAACTTTGGCTTCTACCCACTTCGAGACATAATTAACAACAAGCAAAATATACAAAAGAACCAAAAGAGCTAGGAAAATGCCCTATAAAATCCATACCCCACATATCAAATACTTCACAAATTAAAGTAGGAGTTTGAGGTATTTTATCTCTCACAGAAATATTTCCAACTCTTTGACATTTTTCACAATCTTTGTAAAATGAGTATGCATCCTTAAAGAGAGTCTTCTAATAGAATCCATTATCTATAATTTTCCTAGCTGTTCTTTTTGGACCAAAATGTCACCACATGCATACTCATTACAAAAAGTAAGAATGGAATGAATTTTATTGTCAAGCACACACTTATGAATAATTTGATCTGAACCTATTTTCCACAAGTATGATTCATCCCATATATAATACTTAGAGTCACTTTTGATCTTATTGTTCTGAAAATTATTCAAATCATGTGGAAGCACACCAGTGATTAGGAAATTCACCATATCAGCAAACCATGATTCCTTACCTTGTTTACCTTTAGCAAACCATAATTGCTCTTCTGGGAAGGACCTGAAATTGGTAAGGGATCTTCTTCGCGCACTAATATGGGCAGATGATCAGCCACAGAGTTGTCAACTCCCTTACGGTCTTAATCTCCCAGTCAAATTCTTGTAATAGAAGGATCCGTCATATCAACCTAGGCTTTGACTCTTTCTTTTCCATGAGATATTTGAGAGCTGTATGATCAGAATAAATCATAATTTTAGATCATAATAAATAAGACCTAAATTTCCCAAAAGAAAAATACAATAGATAAAAGCTCCTTTTCGGTAGTGGTATAGTTGCATTGTGCAGGATTCAGTGTTCTTGATATGTAGTAAATAATATGGCTATTTTTCCCTATTTTTTCCCCAAGTGTAGCCCCTACAGTATAGTGACTCACATCACACATGAGTTCAAATGGCAAATCCCAATTTGGAGGTTGTACGATTGGAGTAGGAGTGAGCAATGTCTTAAAAGCACTTTGACAATCTTCACCAAATGCAAAAGCCACATCATTTTGCAACACTCTCAACAACGGTTGACTGATCTTGGAAAAATCTTTTATGAATCTCTGGTAGAAACCAGTATGACCAAGAAAACTACAAACCTCCCTAACAACAGTAGGATACGGTAAATTTGCAATTATATCAACCTTGGCCTTATCTACCTCAATACCCCTTGCTGAAACTACATGATCCAACACTATTCCTTTTTAAACCATAAAATGACATTTTTCATAATTTAGAGCAAGGTTGATGTCACTGCAACATTACAAAACCTTAGACAAGTTATCAAGACAATGATTGAAAGAATCACCATAAACAGTAAAGTCATCCATAAAAATTTCAATACAGCTTTCAATCAAGTCAGAGAAAAGACTCATCATGCATCTTTGAAAAGTTCTAAGGGCATTAAATAATCCAAAAGGCACACATCGATATGCAAAAGTATCAAATGGACAAGTAAAGGTTGTCTTTTCCTGATCTTTCGGAGCTACAACAATTTGATAATAACCAGAATACCCATCCAAGAAATAGAAAAATAGTTTACCTGCCAACTTTTCAAGCATTTGATCAATAAAAGGGAGTGGGAAATGGTCCTTTCTTGTGGCGGCATTTAACTTGCGAAAATCAATACACTTTTTCCATCTAGTTTGCAATCTCACAGGCACCAATTCATTGCTTTCATTTTTAACCAGATGTTTTTGGATGTTTTTGGAACCATATACACTGGACTTACCCATTGACTATCAGAAATAGGGAAGACAATCCCTAAGTCTAATAGTTTCAGAATTTCCTTCATCACCACATCTTTCATTGCTAGATTTAAATTATGTTGAGGGTCTCTCATAGGTTTAGAGACAGGTTCAAGGAGGGTGCGATGCATACATATTGAAGGGTTTATCCCTTTTATATCTGCCAATGTCCAACCAATGGCTTGTTTATAAAATCCTTTAACACTCGTATCAAATTCTCCTCTTACACCATAGTTAAATCATTGGCAATGATAGGGTCTCACCTTCTTCCAAATACACGTACTTGAGATATGAAGGTAATGGTTTCAACTCGAGCTTAGGAGAATCTTCAATAGAAGGAAGAATTCTTTCAGAAATAGTGGTAACTGAATATAACTATTCACTAACCTGTATTTTATCTCTGGTATAGATGAAAGTTCTATAATGGCATCTTTAAGCTCAATCTAACTTTCCAATTTGGCATCCCTATCTGTCAGATTATTCCTTAAAACAACATCTATCTTATCCTACACCAAATTACTTACAAAATGCTTGCATACAATAGCATCAATCATGCTAACATAAAAAACATAATTATGGTCATTTGGGTGTTTCATGGCATCTGGTATATTAAAAGTGAAAACATTACCATCAAATTCAAAAGTTAAAATACCCAAATCAACATCAATCTTAGTTTTTGTTGTTTTCATGAATGACCTTCCTCGAAGAATAATAGAAGCATCAGGAGATACATCATTACCCATATATATAATATAGAAATCAGTAGGAAAAATAAGTTCATCCATTTTAACTAAAATATCTTCAATTATGCCTTCAAGATAAATTACGAATCTATCAGCTAATTGAAATACTACAGTGATTGATCCTAAATTCAACAAGCTATAAACTGACAATGGCATAACATTAATTAAAGATCCTAGATCAAGCATAGCTTATTTGATTATAGTTATGCCAATAATACATGATATGGAAAACATACCTAGATCTCCACACTTTGGTGGCACTTTCCTTTGCACGACAGCTAACACGTTTTGACCAACTATAATTTTTCCCTCAATCTTATGTTTTTTTCTTTTTAGAACACATATCTTTAAGAAATCTTGCATACCTTGGTATTTGATCAATAGCATCCAATAAAGGGATGTTGATTTCAACTTTGCGAAAGGTCTCCAAAATTCCCTTTTCCTTCTTTTCTTTCTTTGGTTTTGCAAACCTATCAGGAGGTGGGGGAATCAAAATTTTAAGTATAGTGTTAACCAACTCATTACTTACCTCCTTTGTTAATTCATTTAAAAGGGTATTATTCTCTTCATCTTGAGGCTCTTTAGTTGCTTGCTCCTTAGGTATATGGCATTGCACCTCTTTTCCGCTTCGAAGTGTCATGGCACTAGTGTTTTCCCTTAGATTAATTGCTACCTGGGCAGGGAGCTTGTATTTTCCAGCTTCCATTTTGCTCATAGCTGTGGCTATTTAGGACACTTGCTTTTCCATATTTGAGATACCCGCCTGCATTTCCTGTTGAAAATTTTGAGTGTTAGTAGCCAGACTTTTCACAATATCATCTAAAGACATAGCTAGCTTACAAGATGATGATGCTTGAGGTGTTGGAATTGGTGGTCTCATTTAAGGTAGATGTGACTAAAATCTTTATGGCTTATTGCTATAACTGAAATTAGGGTGATCTCGCCAGCCTGGATTATAGTGATTTGAGTAGGGATCGTATCTCCTTTGTAGTGGTCTTGGAAATCCTCCTACAGCATTTACTTGCTCATTGGGGTGTTCTTAAAGAGTTGGACACATATCTGTCGCATGACCCGTTATGGACTAAATACCACATGATTTGACCTGTTGAATTGTCCTTCAACCAATTTTTCCACCAAAGAAGTCAGAGCATCTAATCTTTGATCAGTGGAAGAAACACTAATCTCATTAACCCTTCATGGGGAGCTATCTTGTCGAGTCCCGAACTATTGTGCATTAACGGCCATACTAGAAATCAAACTTCTTGCTTCGTCTATAGTTTTTCCATCGATGCTTATCCACTTACGACATCAATCATATTCCGATCCATTGGTAGTAAACCTTCATAGAAGTACTGAATAAGCAGCTAGTCTAGAATCTGATGTTGAGGACAACTTGCACATAGTTATTTAAATCTCTCTCAATACTTATATAGTGTCTCTCTATTGAATTGTCGAATTCTACAAATATCTTTTATAATGTTTGTAGCGCGGGAAGTAGGGAAGAATTTCTATAGGAATTGCTTCTTTAGTTCATTCCATATGGTTATGGACTTAGACGGTAAACAATAGGGCCAGTCCTTGGGCTTGTCAGCCAATGAAAAAGTAAAAGCTCTAAGCTTGATTTGCTCTTCGGTAACTCCATGTGGCTTCACTGATGAGCAAACAACATGGAATTCCTTCAAATGCTTATGGGGATCCTCACCTGTAAGTCCACAAAAAGTAGGCAATAAGTGTATCAAACTATATTTAAGCTCAAAAGGTGCGTTAATATTAGGAAATTCAATGCATAAAGGTTGCTGGTTAACATCGGGAGTTGCTAACTCCCTTAATGTTTGTTATTGTGGTCATTCACGCATTGGCCTTTCTTCAGTGATTGGCTCTTCAATAATCATCTCTTTAGTCTCTTACTCTTCAAACTCACGATCTAATTCTTCAGAATAAGACGTTGAAGTATGCAAATGATCTTCTTGTTTTTTCGCTTTTCTATTAGCCTTTGCTATCTTCTTAACTTCTGATCAAAAATCAGTTCACTTGTACGAGAAGAGCGGGGCATGAACCAGAACAAAAATAAAACAAAATTTTAAAAGAAATAAATCCTTGACACCAATCCCTAGTAATGACGCCAAAATTTGGTGATTGTCAAATCAACTAAAAATAATTAACCTACTCAGAATATTACCGTAGCATGGTGGAGTACAGTCGTCTCCTCAGGGAATAGTGGTTTATCTCTTTTAAAAAATTAAGTAAAAAAATAAGGGGGTTTGGAAATTATGTTAAAACGTAATATTAAAAATAAAAAATGAATTGATTTGAAATTTAATATGACAGACTTCTAGTTAAAGGAATTTATTTCCACCATGATTCGTGCAATTGATCATTGATGTAAAAGTAATTCAACATATTCATGAATAAATTGGTTCTAGTTATTAAGAACAGATCTATAATAATCAATCTTTCCTTACCCTGCACGGTAATCATGAACAAATTGAATAATTACTCCCTAATTAAAAAAAATAGAGGCAGTTCGTAGGATTTAATTTTTTCACAACATTAAAATCTAGAAAGAAACAAACTCAACAGATGCTTTATTGCAATTAGATTAATTAATTCCACGACATATATTAAACTTCTTAACGAGAAAAAAATTGTATCAATTGCCACTTGTTAAAAATCAGCAAACAATTACGAATTGTTTTAATTGGCAATAGATTATTTTAGGATTGTTAAATATATGCATCTATTTAATAAAACCCAAAACTATCATAAAACCACTGAATTTAGGAAATAATTAAATATCCATGCACGATTGAATTCAATAAAACCTATTCGATCTCACAATCGATTTAGAATCAAGGTTTCAATATAATCCTCTAACTAGAAATAAAAAATTAGTTATAAGCCATTGAAAAAGAAGAACACATGAAAATTATTCAAAAGAAAAACTATTCTTACGGAAGAAGTTGGGAGAAGAAACCCAATCGTGAGAGAGCTAAAAGGTCCAACGTAGCTACTACTGGTTGCCCTAGTAAATCAACCTATGTATATTGTTCTCCAAAAAGAAAATGTTTCCTTGAAGAAAGAAAAACAGTCGCCTCCTTTGTTGCTTTCTTTTTTAAAAAAGTTGTCCCCTTTTTTTCAAAAGATATGTCTCTATGTCTCTATCATAAAAAGCTACGTACTCTCCTTTTTAAAAACAAAAGACGACCCTCTCTTATTTTCTGAATTAGTTTTTGGTCTACTATACTGGACCCCATTTTCGGAGGCCAACTAGTCATCATAAGACGTGAGCTTGCGTATTACCTTGAGGGTTATCTCTATGAACCCGTATTAGCCATTTCCATAAGAGTGGTGTGCCCACAATAGTCAATCA
>JAOTAY010021707.1:0-10254 GCA_025629805.1 Erythroxylum baracoense | reverse complement strand
CGCCACCCTCGCGGGGCACGGATTCGGGTATCACCATCGATATCGGGTTCGGGTTCGGCGGGAGTGGGGTGTTACAGATAAAACCTTACTAATAATAATCTCCAACCAATTGAGTGAAAAATAGGAAAGTAAGATGGTGAAGGTCATCAAGAAGTGAATGAAAGTAGAGTACATAATGCAAATATGCTTCAACATATTATCAAAATACCAAAAATTCACATTTATAAGCCAAATATTGATACCCAATGCTCATTGATACAAATTATCAATATAATTGCACATCATTACAATTCATCATTACAACCAACACAAATGCCATTAATAATAATTATTCATGTTGTCATGTTTTATTTCTTATTTAAGACTTTTAAGTTTGCTTTTTGGGCTAAGCCTGCACATTTTTTTATGGGTGTGGATAACAGATGTTGTGGATATCTGAAGATATCAAACTATAGATACCTGAAGGTATCAAACTATGGATACCCGAAGGTATCAAACTGTTGACACCGGTAGTGTCAAACTATAGCAGCTGCACTGTAACCTTATAAGCATGCCCATCTATCCACCACCAAGACAATAAAGTAGACACTGTAACATTTCCTTTAACCATTTGTTAATTTCACAATTCATAAATTGAGAAGTCATATGATAGACATTTTAAGTTATAAAATTTGTATCAGAGTTCATACATGCAAGTCACAACTTATCACCATAAGAAGGGTGTCAAAATCACACTTGTATAATCATACTATACACTTATGAGTAATAAATATGCACACAAATCATTTATATACATGTAAGTTTGCTTTGAATGAATTATGCTTTCAATTACCCAATTCACATATGGTAAGTCCTATTTCATTTATTTCTAGTATTTGAAAAGATTCATACACATTAAAAAATGGTTGGAGAAGATTCGGTAAAAATCAAAAATGAAAACAAACTCAAAACAATGCAATTTAAGCTAAACCCTAAGGTGGTATAAAAATAGGCAAACTATCAGTCCATAAACAAATAACATGATGGAGTCTACCTGTTCTATAATATTCGTATAGAAAAAGTCAGAACTAGGTTTTGTGATCTTCTAGAAATTTGTCCATCTATACCTCTGGTTTAAAAACACTAAAGATCAGGCCATTCAGACTTCTAACACATGAGCTATAGACCAATTATCACACGCTGCTCCAAAACAGGGGTAGCTTCAGGTCACCATTTTTTATCCCCATTTTCAATGTCATAAAGCCAGAATTAAGTCAGAGTCTTTTCTAAAGATTTCTATTTTTGTCTTACTTTTCATATGCAACTGAAATCACCAAATTTAGAGGTCTGTAGGTTGATTTATGACCTAAACAATGCAATACTCTCTTGTCATAATCAACCAATTCTATGCAAGATAAAACCAAAATAACATAAAAGAATCATCCCAGAAACCATTCTACATCCAAATGAATCTTTTTACATATTTAAACATACAAATATAGAAATTAACTAAGTGAAGTTCCAAACCTTAAAAACGGCAAAGTAGTTCTTCTAGTGATTGTCCTTCCCTTCGTCTTTGGTTTTGCTTGAATGACCAAATGAAAAATGATGAGATGAAGAAGTTGAAATGGAGAGGAGAAAATCTGAAGTTAAGCCATCAAAGTGTCATCCATCTCCCCTCTCTATATGCCTTTTCATGAATTTACTAGTCTTAGACACATGTTTCAATCTTATTGGACCATTTGTCACAATCCAATTAGGCTATGTGTTACAATCCCATTAGACCATGTGTTACAATTCTATTGGACCATGTATTACAATTCTAGTAGACCATGCGTTACAGTTCTATTGGGCACACATGCTTTAATCTTATTGGTCCATGAGTTGACTTTAGGAAAATTGTATGTTGGTCCTTCTTCTTCCTTTAATTCCTATATTGTCCTATAATCTTATCAATTTATTTCATTACTGTATGTTTTAAGTTTCTAATGGCACAAATTTCATGCAATTTGGTTAATTATATTTGGATTTATACCTAAAAAACTACAGACTGCTCAAAAACAAGGACAATAGCCTAAACCCAATTTCAAAATAAAATTAGAGGCAGAATAAGATTTTTGTTCCTTCATGAAAGTTTTAGACCTATGTCTTTAGTCTAATATCCAATTAAAATTATCCAATTTGGGGGTCTATAGGCCAAGATATGGCTAAATTATAGAAATCTGTTCAGTGAAACCGATCCATTCAGTAAGGTACACATCCCAAATCAATTAACTTCGGTCTTATCATGCAATAGCAACATAAAAATACATCCAATTAACCAAAAACATCCCATTTACATATGGAATACTTATTTTATCAATTCCCATCATATCACATTCATAAATCCAAGTAAACATATAAAAAACTCTCATACATATTTCATATCTAAGTATGTATGTCCATGCTAAAATAAAAAAATTATCCATTAATCCATATCTTTTACATTAAGTACCATTATGTCTCTTACTAAGATGCACTTAGTTCTTTATGTTCACTTCTTAACACCCTAGATATGTTATAATACTTCTAAGGTATATGTTTGGGTGTTACAACTAAGATTCAGCTTCAGCTCTCGCTTTTTGCCTCTATCCCAAGCTTCCACCTCTCTGCTATATTTCTCTCTTCTCACCTCGACTCTCTGCTTTCTCTCCTTTCTTCTCCCAGCCGAAGATTTGTTTCTTCTCTACCTCCATACTTCTCTCTGTATCTCCTTGTGCCTCCTGAATGTCTCTGTGTATAAAGAATGAAGAGTGAATAAAAAGATGTCCCCTTCGTCGCCACCCTCTCCTTCTTTTTGTGGTATACTCCTAAGTTTAGGGTTTTATGCCCTCAATCTACAACTGCCATGTAATAAAATAGACACAGTGAATGAGAATTTGCTTAGGGGTCACTATGTTTGTCACCCCCGTGAAGGCTGGTCACCCCGTGCATAAACTTACATGGTGGTGTCTAAAGATCACCACTTAATGCATGGTGGTGACAGGTGACTCATTAGTCACCACCTGCATGGTGCTGACTAAAATGTCACCACCAGGCATAAGTGGTGACTAATTAGTCACCATCTTACGCATAGTGGTGACTCTTTAGTCACCACCATGCAGGTGGTGACATCCTATTTTTTATATTTTTCTTTTAATGCAAAGTGACTGGAAAATTCACAAATTAATCCAATCAACAGCCATGCAATATTCATAACATTTTCATTCATTTTATCTCTTATTTAGATCAACTTATAAGAATTTGTAACCAAAATCAAGATATGAAGGCAATTAAAAGCAATAGAAAATGGATACAACAATAAGATTGGTGGAGCTCACACTATCTTTTGGTGTGTCTCTTAGACTAATTTTTAAAACTCTTAGGGACATTAGGGAACCCTATTCTCTACATCAACCAAATCCTAAAGCAGCCACTATGAAGGAAGTGCTTAGTAATATCACTGAAGTGTTTGATTATATGCCTAAATCAACTATCATTGTTTTTTTCTAATATTTCTTTAAATCCAAATAGTAGGTACTCTATTTGGCGAAAAGGCTCTCCTAATGGCCTATTCTCTTCCAAAACTTGTAGGGATATCCTCAAACCTCAACTTCCTTTTATCCCTTTAAAAATGGTGATTTCCGCTAGTCCTATAGCTCCTACTACTCTATAGCTCGCTATTAGAAGGAAACTTCATACTGCTAATAGAATTAGAAGATTTTTAATAATATCAGGGACTTGCCCTCTATGCATACTAGAGGAAGAAACCATTTACCATCTCTTTTTTCAATGTTTTATACTAACTTCATCTGGAATGCATTACTGCAAACTAGTAACTTCCCCTCCCCTCTTTCAACTTGGCAGAGGTAGTGTTCTGGTTCTATCATCCTTTTTATTTTAGAAATGTAGATCATATAGTCTATAAGATATGCCTGGGGAACACTACCTAAGGAACACAATTTATTCTCTCTAGAAAGAAAGAAACACATGAATTTCTATCACTAAGAGACTAATATTGAAAATTTTCTATTGACCATAAAGGATCAACTTTTAGTACAGAAACTACATCTTAATGGTTGTAAAAACATAGGCATTTGGTTGAGCTTAATATAAGATAAGGCTTTCTCAATGAACCACGTAAACATATTTCTTCTAACGATTTTAATTTTAGCTAGTGGGATAATTGAAAGATAGGAGTTTTTGACTTTTACCTTTCACATGCAAAGCTTCAAGGCTTAAATATAAGTTTTCTTGCTATATTCATTAGTAAAGTTATGTATAGGTGATCCAGCTTTTATCTACTTAGGTTTTTATAATTCCTTTGAATATTTGGTCTAATAAAAGTTATCTAATTTAAAAAAAGCTATATTAATCCAATTTTTCCCTAAATTGTGTCTAACACAAACAAGTTCTTTAATCATATTTAACAGTTAGGAACCCTGGAACAACTCTTTAGATTTAATGCAATAATGACATTAAGAATTAGAAAAAAAAGTTAGTATAAACAATAATTACACAAGTTTGAATTATTTAACTTAAGGCTATGTTACCCCTCATGATGCATGACCATGAGTTTATCCCTTTTGAATCATGAACAATAATAATTACAAATTAAAAACCTAATTCTAGCAATACATTTGCATATGAATAAGATAGTAGGCTTAAAATAAACCAAACAAACAAAAATCATAAACACTAGTCTTAGAATAAAATAATGAATTATGTAGAAGAGTAATGAATAACATTATTTTAATCGATTAATGTGTAAGCAGGGTTTTAAGGTTCAACATCCCCTTGAGCTAGAAGTAATAAATCTAGTCTTGTATAGTTCCTAAATTAACACGTCCACTAGGGCGGAAAAAAGTGAAATTTTGGTTGTTTGTTACCCCTTAACAAGAAAATAAGAGGTTTAAATTACCCATCATTTTCTAAGAAATTAAGAAAAATAAAAGTCCTAAAATAATCTTATCAAAAATTAATAAAGTAAGGAAGTAAATAAAATAAAATATGACTACTAAATAAAGCACAATTACTTAATATAGAAATTTGTAATAATAGTAGCTTTAAGTGAGAATTCAACCTTGATACTTTCTGATTATGGAAAATCAAAGCATGAAAATTGTAGCTCTCTTTTTAGGCTTTCCATAATATCTTGGATCTCTTCAATTAGAATTTAGATGAAAAAGAAAAAAGCTATTTTACGAAACAATAGCTAAATTATTCAAAACAATGAAATTAAGCTAATTTTGCTTCTTTTGCATTCTTTTGCTACCTAAATCAAAATATGGATCAAAATGAATATCTTAGTTACAAAATAAGCATTAAACAATAAGAATCATGGAATAAATAAATAATCAATCAAGAACTTATCAAAAATCGTATTCTTTAATTAATCATGAAATAAATAAATAATGAATCAAAGTGAATATCTTACAATACCTCTTCTCTTGTTTTCTTGCATATTTTCTTGTAATATTATGATTAACTTTAACTAGATCAAACAATCACCACTTATATTATAATAAAAATTAGTTTCATTTAGCACCAGTTAGTTTTTGTAAAATTGCCTTGATAAATTCTTAGGTTCTTAGATGTCATTAGATCATTATAAACTTTTAATCTAAACAAGAATTAACTACAAACATCATATCTTGGATGTCATTAAACCATTATAAACTATTAATCTAAACAAGAATTAACTACAAACATCATACGAGTTGTGAGATAAAGACACATTAGCTATTTTCAACTTTTATAACTTTAACATGAGACTTTTAAATTTTCTTCTCTCAAAATTTTTGTTGTTACTTTCATCTACTATAACTTTTTCATGAAACATCTCAATTTTCTTGTTTCAAAACTTTTATGACTTTAAGATTTGGTATCACAACCCAAGCTTGGATCGTAAATGGCACCAAAGAAACAGTAAACTTAAGGTTTACTAGAACCTTAACAAGCCTAAAATACCATCAAATCCCTAAATCCATAATAAAGATGAAATTTCAAAATGATCAAACTCATGCTAATAATAATCAAATAGTTCTAACAATATACAGTACTCAATGTGCTACAATGTTAAGATAGTTAATACATGGGAAATCTAATATATACAAGACGATTGCGGCTCTAGAGCCAAAGGTTACCAACAAACATACATCAAATCGCCTGAGAGGAAGAAAATCAACGAAGTACCCTATTAAAAGAGATCTGAAAAGAAGATCCTGAAAAATAGTTCAGGTGAGTCAGACCTTACTGAGTGAATTAATACTATGGTTATGTTATGCAGTCCTAAGGATTTCAAATAATGCATATATATATGTACATATTTATAATGTATTACATCCATAAATGCAATTTCAATATGTTGATTTTATGAAAATTGAACTACATAATGTTTGGGAATTTCTAAAATTATTTCTGATCATTTTTCAGTTGGTCAGAAAATCATCACCGTCATCGAAATGTGGGGTAGATGCACTGGCGTTAGAGGGACAGTGACCTTCACCATCCTTATAAAAATGATGAGCTCACACATCCAAGAATCCAATGGCACTGGTCTCGCGTCGAAGCTCCTCTCGGTTTGCAAGAATTGAAGGATTAAAGCTCATCGGTGACTCGTTTTTGTTCATCAGTAAAATGGGACGATTGGTATCGAATTTCCCTCCTCTCCTACTTTTTTATGGTCATTGGTCACGATGGTGGTGTTAGTTTTGCCCATAAATGACTAGAAATAAAAGATTGATAACTTATCTAAACAAATAGAAATTTCCAATTGTGATTCCTCCAAATCTGTGTCGTTTTTTGTGAAATAAGTTTAGGGATTTGGTAGAGCTTTCAGTAGAGCCTTAGGTCATCAAAAATGGTGGCCAGACGGTGAAGGCATGCGTGTCAAAAGTTGGAAGTGAATAATAACTTATAGGAAAAAGAGTTTAAGAAAGAAATGAACTTAAGCTTTCTTAAGCTCAATTTATACTTTTAAAGGCTCTTTTCATTATTAGTCCATGATGAGTAATTTAACACAAAACTTGGATCATTACATTTGGATTTTGAGATGGGTTTTAATCAAATTTATAATCCTTTCATTCCTAAAATTTAATATAAATTTAACATATTTTTATTTTTATGTTTTAGGAAAACAATATAATTAGTTAGAATATATTAAAATTAAATATAATTAATTATAATATATTAAAATTTTATCTAAACATTTTTGTTATTATTTATCAAGATTTTCAATAAACCAAACCAACCACTATGAATAATAATGATAATCGTTCTTTTGTCCTAATCAACTATCATAATTATAATGATTATATACATCATCATTCTTCACTACGTTCATTTCTATTCCTATTACTATTGCCCCATACAAACTAACCGTCCCCTAAAAAATTTAAATAATTCTTTACTGAAAATTGTAGGCCAAATAGGCCCATTTAAAATAACAAGTTTTTAGTTTACTTCATGTTTCTTTTCGTCCATTTTACGACTACCGTTCCTTCCTAAACTATCTAGCTAGATAATTATATTAATAATTGTCCTTAACGAGGTTATGAAACTATGAGTATAGTCAACAAGTTTGAACAGTCAAAAGTGGTGCATACGAGTCCCTAAACTTTGAACCATCAACCATTAATGAAGGTAACTGGGCGGTTCAATAATTCAAATGTGCCGTCTGTAAGAGGACTAAGGAAGAAAAATGGTTGGCCACGCTATATCTTTTTCTTCCTTGGCATGCGCTTATGAATGTCGCTTGCTCTGAATGCCTGAGTTTACAGTGAGATTCAACAGAAATATTCACTCCGATTGGGCAGGGGGCTATGGTTCATATTTTCTAACAAGTATTTGAGAAATACATGCAAAATCGTCAGTCTTTAAGAACCGTTCGCCTCTCTGTTTTGTCCTTATCGGTTGAGAATTCAACTCATCTAACGTTTTGAAAAATGAGAACAACGACTCCGTCAGTGTCCAACCGCACCAAAAATCTGACTCAAAGACTGGCAATTAAATATCATTAATTACAATATATTAAAATTAAATATAATTAATTAGAATATATTAAAATTTAAAGTAAAACATATTTAACATATTTTTATTTTTTCTTTTTAGAAAAATAATATAATTAGTTAGAAAATACTGATTAATGAAGCAAATAAAAGTATCAAAATCCTGCCGTTTATACGTAATACCAAGAATATTGGAATGAAAAACTTTTTAACTAATTTATCATTTCTAATTAAAATTTCATAAATTCTATCTCAATAGCTAACTTAGTGTAAAGCATAGTACAACACTGAAATACAAAACTAATGGTGAAGACAGATGACTTTCCTAACTAAAGTGATAAGAATTTTCTACGTCAATTTCAACATATTGATATTCTCTAAATCTTGCACTTCATCATAGTTGAGGGCAACTGGGCAGTTCAATAATTCAAAGATGATGTTTGTAAGAGGACTAAGGAAGAAATATGATTGCCTAAGTCATATCTTTTTCTTATTTGCTAACAACTATTTGAGAAATAAATGTAAAATCATCAGTCTTCTAGAAAATTTCGCCCCTCTTTTTGGTCCTCGGATGAGAATTCAACGTATCTCTATTTTGAAAAAAGGTAACACTCTCTTAACCAGTGTTCAACGGCACAAGAGTACCGCTTCTCTTGCATATTTTGTTGTCATATTAAGATTAACTTTAACTAACCCAAATAACCATCAATTGTATTATATTGAAAATTAGTTTCATTTAGCATCAATTAGTATTTGTAAAATTGCTTTGGTAAATTCTTAAGTTCTTGGGTGTCATTATAAACTATTGATCTAAATAAGAACTAACTACAAACATCGTATGACGTGTGAAATAAAGATATTTTAATTTTCTTCTTTCAAAATTCCTATCTTTATTTTTATCTACTATAACTTTTTTCAAGGGCATCTCAATTTTCTTGTTTCAAATCTTTTATGATTTTAAGATTTAGATTTTGAGTAGGTTTTAACTAAATTTATAATCATGTTATTCCTAATCTTTTCTAAAATTTAATATAAATTAAAATAATCTCCTTTATAGAGTTACAATAAGATATTGATTTTTTATACCGCTTATAACATTTCAAGTTAACTTGAAATAAAACATTATTATTTCTAAAAGAGTTAAATAAAAGTTGCATTAAATCTTGTCGGCAAATATTTCGACTATTTAGTTAAAAATATTTTTAATCGAGATTTTAACAATTGCACTTTTATTTGAGTTTTTGATTATTCCTTGTTTCTCAAGAAAAGTTTTAATTAGTTCGATCATCTTAATCTGCCATGTTTGTCGTATAATTGGAAGTAGCTCACAAGTTCTAGTATCACCAGTTGCTTGACGGTAGTACTCAGGCGGTCGATTAATTCAAAGCTGAGCTTGGCAAGAGGATAAAGAGTGGTCCCAGAAACCATATTTTTCCTCCCTTGGCATGCCTCTTGCTAAAGTCAAAAGAAACATTCACTCTAATTGGCAAGACCGTTTGACACATAAATGCAGTTAATATCATGATATAAATATTCTCAACTATGGATGCTTTGATTGCAGTGCTTGGATTTATGGCGTTAGTGGGATTACTGTTAACCTATTTATTTTCATAACATATAAAACTTTAATATCTCAAAACCTAAATCTTACTAGTTTAATATAACAGTCAAATGGCAGATGGCATTGGATTGTTTAGGATATGCTGGTGAAGGATTGATTATTTCACTCCCGACGGTAATACATTAAGTCCCAAAAAATCCATAGAATATGAGACTTTCTCTCAAAATTTTTGTCTCTATTTACACCTGCTGTACGCTGCGTATGGTTGATGTTTTTGTGGGTGAAGATAGATAACAAATTACAAAAATCTTGTATCCAGCAGTGTTTGGTTATTGACACTGCCCATTTTTGTTCCGTCTTCAGTTCACAAAAACACAAATTTTTTGTTCCTTCCAAAACTGTGATACAACTTTTTTGTGTCTGTCACAGAAATAAAATACGCGGATTGTTAGATAAAAATACCCCTATATTATTACTATAAATAGCAAAAAAAGACATTCTTAATAAAATATAAGGCTTGAATATATCTTTAACCTATTATGTAATTAATTCCATAAATGCTTAAATGTTTTATTAAATTATTATTTACTAGAATTTCTAACTTGTAGGATTTTTTTATTCAATAACTCATTTCATTAAATTTTTAGGTTTTTCATTTCATTAAATATTTAAGTTCTTCATTTTATT
>JAOTAY010021706.1:0-10254 GCA_025629805.1 Erythroxylum baracoense | reverse complement strand
ATATATAGAGAGAGAGAGAGAGAGAGAGAGATAGATAGAGAGAGAGAGAGAGAGAGAGAGAGAGAGAGAGAGAGAGAGAGAGAGAGAGAGGATATATATATATATATATATATATATATACATATTATACAATTAAGGATGGTATCTAAGTATGACCATAAAAAAAGTTTAGTCTGAGGTTAACCTAAAATCAACAAACTTGGTTGGAGTGAATTGGGTTTTGGGACATATTTAAACTTTTTTAAACTCAAACTTTAAACCGAACTCAAGTTTGGACTCTATGACTTGAATCAAACTAAAGTTTGAGTTTATCGGATGTAATAAACGATGTTGTTTTGTGTATAAACACCTATAAAACATTATCTTGTTCATTTGCAAAAGATGTCATATAGGAGCAATTTTAAAGTTTAAGCTAGACCGAAGCTAAAAACACTTTGGAGGTTGAGAGGATAGCAGTAAGAGTCATATGAGAACAACATTGTCTTCTTGGTTCAATTAAGATATACTTGGTTCGATTTTTTGTTCGATATATTGGATGGACTTTCTTGTCCATTATATTGATATTTTGTCCATAGTTTCTAATAACAAAAAGACATATTTGGTGAGTTTGGAGTATAACTTTTAATTATTAAGTATAAAAATAATTAATAAAGTTAATGTTATTTATATATAAAAAACAATAATCAATTAAAAATACTGATAATTATCATATAAACAAAACACAATTTGAAAGATTTTCCTGAAAGAAAATAATTTCTTACCGCTGTACATAATTTAATTAAGATAGTATTTATCTATATAATTGGTATCCTGATTTTCCGTGAATCAAAATTGTCTCTACGAGCATGTATTATATTGTTTTATTATTAATATCCTCGTCTTATTGAAATCTTCACAGCATGTGTTTCTGGATGCGTTTGTTTTTAAACCTAGATTTTGTTTAAAACAATAAACTATATTTCACCAATTTGTTTTTTTTGGTTGACTCTTTGTGGAGTTCCCATTGTGGGTGGGACCTGTACTGTTTATTTTATATAACCATCGGTGATGCTTTACAAGAAACCGCATCCGCACGCTAGACAAATTGACATCCAATGCACTTCCGGACATAGCAAGATTCCCCAGACGATAAAAATAAACAGAAAGGCAACATTAAACCTTTTGGTGAACAAAACAGAGTAAAGTCAAATCTCTATTTGGTCTAGCCCTGTAGAAAAAATCAGAATATGGACACACACTACCCAATATCTAAGACTCAAAGGAGACCCGAACCAGTTGACGATTGTGTAGTGTCTGTTGAAAATCCATTCAACTGAAACAAGAGAGATGCTGGAAAATGATAAACCCAGCATTGAAGTGACTGGCGTTGAGTAGCGCCGGAGGAACACTGACGATGTCACCTTCTTCAGCTAATGGCGCTGTAGATGTGTCAGACGCCTCACTTTCAGCCACTGTGTTTGCGTGGAGTAGGAGCGACTCCAAGGAACCACGCTTGCGGCGCCGCCTTTGCCTGAAAAAGAAAAAACACGCCACCGCTTCCTGAGGCCATACTGCTTCCTCTGATTTTGCACTGTCAGTGGCACCTTCGCTGGAAAGGAATCCAAAGAAATACTCACCTTCCACCATTATTGTTCCTTCGGTCGGTTCAGAGTTTTAGGAGACGGCCAAAAGGCCCAAAACAAAAACTTAATGAGCCAGGAAAAATGGGCTAAATGGACCAGGACCAGGAATTCCTAAGGGCCTATAACTTTTTGTGATGTTGGGTATGAATCCTGATTCAAACTATAAAACATAAATGGGTCATCTATTTTTTGGATTTTTGATGTGATTAATTAAATAAATTTTATTTAAAAACATGTTTCTAACATTATAAATAAGAATTAATTTTATAATTATTATACATAAGTTTTTAAGTAAATTATAAATTTATAATAATTAAAATTGATTAGTTCAATCATAACAAAAAATAAATTTGTAATTGAATTTTAATATTAAGTTCATGAGATTAATAATAAATTAGAAATGAGTTTCTAATAGAAATAAATTTGATTAATTAAAACATAATATATATAATTAGAAAATTTCTATTTAAATTGAAATTATTAATTTAATAAGTTTCTAATTATATTAAATCCATAATTTAATTTAACTGGGTATATAATAATTAGAAATAGGTTTTTAATTAAAAAGTAAATAATTATAATTAAATATGACTAGTTCAATAACAATACAAATTGTAATTTTGAGTAAATTATAATAATCATAATTTCAGTATGAGCATAAGTTCATTATTATGTTAGTTAAATCATTTATTTTATGATTTCTAAGTTTTATGAGAGGTTACACTTTCAGGAACATGTTGATTATGAAAAGGTCACCTAAATTTCTATACATTGTAGCCCAGATAAGACGAGTCATCATCATTTTAGTGCAATTTCTCCATATGTAGTACCTACATAGAGAAGATCTAACATAATGTGTTATTACTATTAATAACTTAATACAAGAGCTATGTTTCAGATATTGTTTTACTTTAGTAGAAGTTGAAGTAAAGTACACAACTTTACTCTCAATAGTGCCATAACTAGAAAGTGAATTATTAAGTCTGCTCTAAAATTTAGAATGGCCCATTCCTAAAACATATAAATGGTTGGTAATAATGTTTATAAGAGAACTTCGAAGAAAAAAAATTGATCATGACTTTTTATTCGATTAGTCTTCCAATTCAAATAATTAGAAAAATTGTATATCAAGCTTCAAGGGCTTTATCGCATGAATTAGTTGGCTTTATTATATGTAGGGTTCATTATTATGTAATGAACTAAGTTGTACTAAACTATATGAATTATGTTCATTTGTGTATGCTAAGGTTTGATATTGTTCAATTTATCAGTGCTTGTATTATATTAAATTTTATTTGCAATTCTTCTTAAGTATGATGACTCGTATTCAGTTATCATATAGATGGTGATTGAGAACATATGTACTCTTTCGATTTTTTACATAATTGAAAATTGATTATTCACTAAATATATGTATGACATAACATTGACATACACATATACTATTTCTTGCTTTTTCTAGAAACTTTATGTTTCAATTGTAGCTACTATATTAAAGAATATTGTCGTTGAACTTAAAAAGGATGAGAAATTAAATGGAGACAATTATGAAATCTAGAACATAAACATTCAATACTGAAGGAGCAACAGGGCTTTAAACTATTAAACATAACTAGGGACATTCCTGAGGAAGGCAATATAGGCCAACATAAAAAGGACCATGATGCTTATAAAATATAGAGAAAAAAGAACTCATTAGCTCACATTACATTGCTGAGCAATATGGATAATGATATTATGCGGGAATTTTGAAAATAGAAAACTGATAAGGATCTATGGTTTGCTTTAGTTACATCTTTTTGGGGGGATATCGGTGAACAAAGTGAGGTCATTCACTACCAAGATTGACATATTGAAAATGGCCAGATTACATAATGTAAAAGCATTTCAGGCATATGATAAACATGATAAGTGAGTTGCGTGACGTTGGTTATGAATTATCATATGAGTAGCAAGTATAAGTCATGATCCATTCGTTACTTCAAAAAAAATTAAAAATAAAGTAAACTGTATTATAATCGTAAAAGCTATAAAACATCATTACAATGATTCATTGAGTTGACCAACAAATTCAGGATCCTCTCATAGTTACAAAAGTAGAGTACATCAATTGATTATAACATCCTATAGTGTTTCAATCCTTAGCTTAAGTGTTATTTAACCCTCTTGTATTCCATATTAGAATGGTCATTTAAGGGGAATACCTCTTCTTTTTGGTTTTCCTCCTAGTTGATTATATTTTGGATTTAGAGGAACTATTATGAAACCTTTCTGCTATCTCAACAAGTATGTCATTGTCTAGTTGTAGAAGCAGTTGGTTGCTTAGTGAATCATTATCCAGTAAACTAGGTTCATCTTCCATCATTTCATCCACTGACTGTGAATCAATTTCCATCTGACAATTCACCTTCAATAGGGAGGTGTTTTCAACAGTCCTCAAGCTATTTGATTCCTCAACAACACCAGAAGGTTGAATAACATCTGTCCTATTTGAACTATTTTTCATAGGTATACTACTTGGCTCATTTAGCTTATCACCTTCCTTAATTTGTTGCACATCCGAATTATCAAGAACCAACCCATTTCTAGGTGATTTTTCATTCTCCTCCATAAAACATCAAACTACCTTAAGTTTGTCCCCTTTCGAAATCTTAGAAGTTGATGTCCCCATAAGTTCATCATAACTCCTTGTTTTGAAAAGGTTTCTCGTAGGTTGCCAACTCTTCTTCCCAAAAGTGGGTTTCCATGGATAGGAAATTGACTTAACAAAATTTTCCAGTTCATCACCATTACTTAGCTTCATAATAAGAAGCTGATCAAGCAATACAGAGTCTCTTTTAACCTCAATACAAATTTTTGCAAAACATATACATTCCATATTCGCTATTTGGTGTCCATACATATAGGCTTCCTGAGTGAACTAGCTAGGAAACTTAACCCTTCAATTGACCAGAATTCAAGAGGAACATTGTGGAAGTTAACCCACAATAGAAAAGCATCAATATTTCTCCTATCAAAATTTGTACTTGGCTTCCATTTTTCGATGAACATGGGCTAGCCACTAATGTGCCAGGGACCATGTTCGATGATCTTATTAAGGTTATTCTCAGTTGAGAACTTGAACAGGAAGGAGTGGTCCTTCATCAGCATCACTTTCTCAAGACCCCTCTTACCCCATCTAGCCATGGCCTAATCTTGCACAACTGGAAAACCCACGAAAGCAGTAGACAAAACCTTGGCTCTAGCCTTTAGAGGATCAACAGGAGGTATAAAGGTTCTCTCTTTCATAACATTCTGAAAATGTTTGAGCTCTCCCTTTTTATATTAGATTTGGGGTTTATTTTTCTAAGCACCCGCATTTTGATTGACACCAGTTGTAGTTTTCATCTCACTAACTATTGAAGAAGAGTTATCCCTTATTTTTTTTCAACTTTGGTGAACTTACAAGAGGAAGGAATTCGACCAAGTTCAGGTTAGAGGGAGGATATTTTCCAGGCCTTTAAATGGCCTACTCGATGAAGCGAAGTCAGTAGTTAAGGACCCAAGAGCACTAATAAAGTTCAGAGCTTAGCAGAGGTGAGGAAGAAGATTTCAAAAAGAGGGATCTGCTAAGGGCAAGAAGGTAAAACTACTAGAGAGAAGGTAGATAAAAGTTTCATTTAGTGAGAAATTCTAGATTATGATCTTACATATTTAACTTCGGAGTTTTGATGGAATCCGGTGTATTAGTGCTGGTATGATCACACACTTCATTACTTCAAAGTTGGGAACATATAAAGAAGCATCCAACTCATAATGAGAACATTGAGACAATGGAAGATGATATGTGGCATAATATACTAGAAGAATAACATTTTGAAGCCTCCAAAATGTCTTCTAAGGTATATATAATTAGTTCTAAGTTACATAGAGCTGTGGACCAAAAGCATAAGCATCATAGTAGGCCTAAATAAAAAAGGGGTAAGAAACATATTCGTTATACTCAAAAATAAAATAAGGCAAAATTGAGCTAGCATGGAAAAGGAAAACATCATTTTAGAAAGTAGAACATTAAAATATTCAATTGATTTAATAATGGCAATGAGGATCACTTTGCTTATGATTATAACAATCCTAAAAGGGCACAATCTTGTTGTGTAGACATTTTTTTTCTATAAATGTATCTTGTCTACTTTTTTTATCGAATCACATCCATTATGGATTATAGACTTTGAAGCAACCAATCATATAGTGAAGGATAAAGATGCCTTTATGGAATTCCAAAAAATCTTATGTGGAACATGATGGAATTATCTAGGAGATAACTAAATGGTTGCTTTATAAAGGATTGGAACTTGTAAATTTGACATGCATCGATCCCTAATTCTACATAAAGTGTTGTATACTCCAAAGATTCGACATAATCTTATCTCTATGTTAGTTTTAATTAGTCTTGGTTTTAAAAAAATTTCCACAGTAGTAGTATGAATTTACATCTTGGACACATTTTTTATGATCGTGGATTTATGTTTGATGATTTTTTCATTCTATATGTTGTTTATTCAAATAATAACTTAAGTTGTTCCTTATTTACATAATCTAGTAATTTTAATCATGATGTAATTTTGTGGCTTGCTAGACTATGCCATATTGGTCAAAATTGAATAAGAAGATTAGCTAAAGAAGATCTCTTAGGTTATTTACATCAAGTAGAATTACCCATTTGTGAACATTATCTATATGGTAAAATGATAAGAAAGCCATTTGGAAAGGGAACACGAGCTTCGTATTCATTGCAATGGATTCATTTAGACATTTATGGTGATCTAATGAATGTAAGGGAACAACGTAAGGTTATATCCTTTATCACTTTCAATTATAACTATACTCAATATGTACATGTATATTTAATTTCTCACAAATCAACAGCAATAAAATTTTTTATAAAATATGTGAATTTGGTAGAAAATTAATTAGACAAAAAAATAAAAGTATTAAGAACTGATAAAACTTTTCTGATAAGTTCAAGAAGTTGCGTGATAAAAAAGAATAAAAAGACAATTAATCATTCTTCAAACCCCACAACAGAATGGCATTGTAAGAAGACATAATAGAACATTACTGAAAGTAGTTAGGTCCATAATGGCACAAACAAATTTATCAATCACCTATTGGGGTAATGCATTGTTGACAATCACTTATATACTTAATCAAGGCCTACAAAATCAATTACAAACACTCTGTATGAATTATAAATGAAAAGAAAATTTGGATATAGAATATCTAAGACTATAAGGGTGCACTATCTATGTTCATAATCTCTCTCTTAAATATATGAAACTTTGCCCAAGAGGGAAGAAAAATATTTTTATTAAATACTCTAAACACTTAGGAGGATATGTATGCATAGGTGAACAAGGTAATGAAGGTATAACTGAATTTGAATCATGAGATGTCACACTTTTAGAACATGACTTTCCAAGGTAGGGTGAAATAAAAAGCGACCTATTTCTATATGAGACTCTTAATCATAATGATTCCATTATGAAAATCACGAAGAGGGACTTTATTTGAGTGAGAGTATTCTAGAACTTGAAGAACTAACGTAAGGTCAATTAAGGATTGCTACTTTATAATGTTTCCAGAAGATTATTCTTAATATGATCTTATAGGAAAATTCTAAGAAAGTAAATTCAATTCAATTCAAGAGAATTTTTAACAAATGAATGCCATTTTATTTAGTAACTTCCATAAGAAAAATTTATATTCAAAGGTGGCCATCGACTTTTAGTAAGGTAATTGAATACATTTATGACACGATAAAATAAATGAGATCAAAGAAGATTGAAATTTGAGATATTTCCTAGAGTATAGTATATAAAATATACTTAAGGATCGATTTATTAATCAAGATATCATATATTCCTAATAGATACATGACCATGAACTATCATGTTATACATTCCTAATAGATATATGACCATGAACTATCATTGTATGCTAGTCATATAGATTATTAGACAAGTATGAGAACACGCAGAAATCTTATTAATTAAAATTTTCATGACTAAGTAAGAGATAATAATGAAAAGACATACTTGATAAATTTAAGGCGTGATTTTGATTATTAACTGTTAAAAATAGTTAATAAAGTTGACGTTATCGATATATAAGAAATAATAACCAATTAAGAAGATTGATGATTATCATCTAAATAAAATACAATTTAAAGGAATTTTTGTGAAAAAAAGATGACTAAAAGGTAACTTTTAACTCTAAAATTTTCACCAATCAATAAATTTAACCCCAAGGTTTTAGAGTGTATAAATAAAACCCTAAACTTTGAAAAGCGTTTAAATATAACCTCAAAATAATGAAAAAGTTGATGACTATATGATGCCATCAATTTTCTAGTAGCTCAATGATGATCTATTAGTTATTAATATTATTTTATTAATTATGCGGGCCTCACCCTACCATGTTAGAGATGACGTGGTGATGTGGATCCCGCTTTATTAAAAAAATTATTTTATGGAAGAGGAAATGCTTAAGGTTTGAAAAACCAGACAAAATCGACTGGTCCAACTAGAAATAATTTGAATCGACCTGTTGTCCAGTTCGGTTTTATCTAATAACCTTTCATAATAAAAATCGGTCTAACCAGTATGTTGATAAAAGGTTGGCTAAACTTGTTTCATTCAGATTTCAGACCAAACGCTTTCCTCGATCTCCAAATTCACTTTTTCTTTAGTCACCATATCTCACCATCTTCTTCCATTTCTATCCATCTTCGCCAGATCTCATTGTCATTTGCCATTTCTGGCCATCTACCATCTTCGCCAAATCTCTTAAAAAATGAAACTCTCTCTGCTCATCGCTACTCTCTTATATTCGCTGTCCTCTTCACAAATCTCATCGCCTCCATCTTCCATAGGTAAATTTCTTGTCTACGTTTGATTTTTCCTTTGATTTTTTAAGGGTATTACTAATTCTTTTTTGTATCTGAGGCCTAGACTTGTTGCAGTAATTTTTGAATCTTTGATTTTGTGATTTAACTATTGTTAGGTAGCATGAGTCGTGTGAGTCAGAGGGTAAGAAGGAATCGGGCAAGTTCCACAACTTTTGACACTGTAAGTGAAGTCTATATCGTCATTCCTAAAACAAATTTTATGAATTTGGCCTCTGCAATCCTTATGATTTCTTTTTTAACTTCGCAAAAGAGTCTTGAAATCTATAAAATGATTTCTGGAACTACATATGTGATTAATTCCGTGAAGATCCAGCTCCCTAATTGAAGCAATCCTATGCCCATTTAGAATGAGTAAGGATTGAGATTATTCCCTGAACGCCAGTTGGTATACATAATTGTCTCTATGATGAGTTAATATACTTCAGGAAAAGATGGGCAGAAGTTTCTCACAATTTATATCGTGCCTCACTCTCACTCTCTCTCATTAAGATGTTGATTAAATGGTGCAAACAAAGTCACCTCAACACTGTGGCTTCAACTTAAATCTAAGAGTTGTTTTGGAGTGAAATACAAATTCTACAAAAGTTCAAGTTTGTTCAGTCTACTGTGTTATTTAAGTTTCAAATATGTTAAGAGATAACACATAAGGATAAGGTAGCTTGTCTACAAGAGTACCAACCATAGAAGATCTCTACTGTATTCATAGATATTGATTAATTAGTCATTCTTTAACGATGTGTTATATATAATATTTTAAATGAAAACTGCACTTACAATATTTTGGCAAGATAACAGTCAATTATTTGAAGTGGTGCAAGTAATTGCTGGAGTGAAGTTTAATAAGTGAGTATAATTTGTTGTTGCTCTTTTGTGTATGTATGTGATTTGATTTTATTCACCATTTCAGCTATTAGTTTTTCTTAATGTATGTGATTTGATTTTATTCACCAACTGTGTACGTGATTACTGATTTATGTTTGTATTTTGTGTTTAAAGGTGTCTTTTTAATAATTTTCTAACAAAATGATGAAGTCACTTATCAGCATAAGCTTTCAATTAAAAGAATTTGATTATCTAGTAGATGATAATTGTTAGGTCCCGAATTTTTTTATTATTTTAGTAAGCATGAATTGAATGAATTTTGTGATCTTGTTCGATAAATCATTTTTAAATTGGAGTTAAATTGTTATGTCAAGTTTAGGAGGATTTATTTCATAGATTGATAGAAATTTGTTCATGGATTGATGGAAATTTGAAGTATTAAATGGAAGAATTAAGATTAAGTTAGGGTATAGTATGGTGTAAATTAAATTGAAGAATTAAGAATGCATAAGAGTATTTTGGGAGGATTACTTAAGGTTAGAAGCACTAAGGCATTAAAGGAAGGATAAGGTGGACTTTCCTCACTCATTAAGGGTAGAATGGGCAGAGGAAAAGATTATCTTGTAAATAAGAAGACAAAAATATGAAGGAGGGAGAGAAGATCAAAAAGTAAAAGAGAGATAAAGAAGAAGAGAGATTTCGGTGGAGTTAAAAAGAATAGCGCTTTAAATTAGGTCACGACTTTTCTTAGTCTTAAAGAGGGAGTTTGAGGTTACTCAAGAAAGGAAAAAGAAAGAGAAAGGGAAGAGCTTTCTTTAGAGCCAAGAATCTCATTATTTGGTGAAGATTCAAGGTAAGATC
>JAOTAY010021705.1:0-10255 GCA_025629805.1 Erythroxylum baracoense | reverse complement strand
AAGCGGAAGAAGGAGCTAACGGACCAGTTCCTACCTAACAACAGTTCATGGCTTACGAGGGAAGCTTTGAAAGGGTTAAAGCAAGACAGTTCAGTGAGGTAGTATGTGAGGAAGTTCACATTGGTGATGTTGGACGTGCGGAACATGTCAGAGGAAGACAAGTTGTTCAACTTCATTAGCAGCTTGTAAGGTTGGGCACAAATGGAGCTTCGAAATCAGAACATGAAGGACCTTCCTAGTGCAATAGTGGTGGCAGATGCCTTGGTGGATCTCAAATTGCCACCACCAACTCAACCTAATGGAGAGGGCAAGAAAAATGGAGGAACTCGAGATGGAAAGGAGAAAGGCAAAGAGAAGGTGGGAGAATCTTCTCAACATAAGAAGAATCAATTAAAAGGGAGGTTGCATGCTTCATCTGTGAGGGGCTGCATTATGCTCGAGAATGCCCAAAGAGGAAGAAGGGCGAGGAGTAGATGAACTCTAAAGTTGCAAAGGACAAAGGAGGGAGCGACGAAGATGACTTAGGGGAAGGAGCCATCAATAGCATCACCTATTTGAATGTTATGAGCCTCATAGAGGAGGACCCATGCAAAAAAAAAACTCAACTAAGGTACCAATGGAAGAGAAGGCTTGCTCCAGTCTTCGACAGTTAGTGAAGGAGCCATCGAGGGAACCGCTTATGGAGGAGTGCCCATAGATTATTTCGATGAGGGCGTCGAATTCTTCTTGTGGGAGTGGTTTATAAGACCCCTGTGTCCAGACTGCGGGATCGTGTGAGTGTTGACGAGCCTTAGTCAATGCTTGGCACACAAGTCGGTACAAGGAAGGTGTGTTGATGAAGGAACAAAGCAAAGTCTTGCGAGTTGGTGAGCAAAACTTGAGGAACTTGCGAAGTAGGCGAGGGATACAGGAAGTATTAGCAAAGATCTCTAGAGTAGGTGAGATTCGATACACGTGGGCATACATTGGTGAAAATCTTCGACGAGATGTGAGATTTGGATGCGAGACCTCGTGGAGTTGGTGAACTAAATCATGTGAGACTCAAAGTCCGCAACGGCATACGAGCAAGGAAAATCGCATAAGCACTTAACTTCGTTGAGGCAGGTCGAAGGTATGTAAAACATACGAGTTTTTATACTAACTCGGATTATGACTTGTACTTAGTCATAGAGCGACGAGACTGCACCATGAGTGAGCTTGATCATGAAAAATGGACTTATCCATGGACATGCATTGATGGAGCTCTATGCGGATAGGCCTTGTTGACTTGCAAAACACATCAGCAATGACGTGGCAACTGTGGATGATGTGGCACATAATGACATGGAGCATAAGATCACAGTGGATGAACATCAGCTTTAAGAGATAAAGATCATGTGGAAGGATCATCTGAAGATGGAGGAGATCTTTGTATTTAAGGATAATCATTCCTAGATAGGGTAATTTTTTATCTTGTTAATGTGATGTAACTTAATCCTATTAGATAGAGTCCTAATTAGATAAGAATGTCATCTATTTGTTAGTTTGATGTAATCTGATAAGGATAAGATTTTGATCTTAGCTAGTAGAGTCCTATTAGGATTCTTAGTCATCTAGAGGAGCCTATAAATAGCTCATTAAAGTTGAGAGCTATTCATTCAATCATTGAGTCATTCACTCATTGAGAGAAATTACTCAGAGGAGAGAGTCTTAAGAGTTGAGAGCTTTTAGCGGGTTCTCATTGTAAGGGCTTCGAGTATGGAGTTCCTTATAAGTGCTTCGAAAAGGAGGTACTTGTGCCCTTTTTTAACATTTTTGTCTAGAATTAATGAAACAGTAGCTTCGGCTATATATATATCTCTTATTGCTTTCTTTACTCTGTTATACACTTGTGTTATTTTGTGTATAAGAGAAACATTTTAAACATTTGTGTGTGCGTGAGGTGTTCAAGGGCTAATGGAATTGTTCGGAAAAATTCACATGAGAAGGCTAAATCTTGCTTAAGTGAACCAAAGTGGGATTGTCATGCAAAGGTGGGCGCGACTTGTGGTAAAAGTTTGAGTCCAAAGTAGACCTTTGTGACAGATACCATAATCTAAAGTCCATAGTTCCGTGAAGATATCAAAACATCCTTTTGACTATTTGATGGAGGATTTCTTTTAGATCTGATTAAAAAACAAGGTGAAGGCACACAATAAGCATAATATCTGGTCTTGAGATTGTAAGATATAGTAATATCCTTATCATTCCTCTATACTTTGTCTCATTCGTAGCCTTACCTTCTTCATGCTTATCAAGTTTAGTTCCAGTGTACATAAGAGTATCCATAGGTTTGGAATTTTTGAAGTAATACTTTTTTATGAGTTCCTTTGTGTTTTTGTCTTGGCTAATGAAGATACCTTTTTCTGTTTGTCTGATTTGTAATCCGAGGAAGAAAGATAATTCTCCTATAATGCTTTTTTCAAACTCCCCCTGTATTAATGTTAAGAATTCTTTCCTGTTTCAAAGTTATTCTCAAGCAGAAAATTACTTAAACTCTTATACCATGCTCGAGGGGCCTGTTTTAGACCATACAGGGCTTTAGTCAACTTCATCATATAGTCAAGATGGTTTTTATCTTCAAAGCCTGGAGGTTGCTTAACAAACACTTTTTCGTTAATATATCCATTTAAGAAGGAACTTTTGGCAACCATTTAGAAAATTTTGAAGTTTCTATAAAATACGAAAGTAAGTAAAATTCTAATCTATTCCAGTCTAGCAACAGGTGCATAAGTTTCATCAAAATCAATACCTTCCTGTTGATTATAACCTTAAGTTATAAGTCTAGCTTTGTTTCTTACCACCTTACCATTTTTTTCAAATTTGTTTCAAAAAACCCAAAAAGTTCCAATGACTGACTTGTTTTATGGATGGGGTAATAAATTCCAAACTTTGGTTTTGTGAAACTAATTCAATTCGTCTTTCATTGCTAAAACCTAATTTTCATCAGTAAGAGCATCTTCGATGGTCTTTGCTTATAATTGTGAGATGAGGGCAACAAGGTTATTTTTGAAGGATGATCAGGTTTTTAGATATTCAAAAGGGTCTCTTAAAATGTACTGATTTGTATCATGACTCTCCATTCTCTTAGTGTTCTTCGTTATATAGGCTCCTACTAAGAGGAAGGAGCCTTCTCTATCCTGGCTTTCGAAGGACCTTCTTGATCTTGTAATTCCAAACGTATTATAGGTGTTGTTTGAGTTTGTGTTATATTTTCAGGAGCAAGGGATGCTCTTCATCATCTGAATCAGCTATTGTTGTCGAGGGTAGTGCTTCATCAAATACTATATATGTTGATTCTTCTATCTTCTTTGTTTTTTTATTGTAAACTCTAAATCCTTTACTGGCGGTACTGTAGCCCAGAAAGATGATTTCAGCTGATCTCACATCAAACTTTCCAAGATTATCTTTGCCATTATTTAGAATGAAGCTCTTGCAACCAAATGCTCAAAAGTAAGCGACATTCAATTTTCTTCCTTTCCACAATTTATAAAGGGTGTTTTTTAGAATGGGTCTTATAAGGCACCTGCTAAGAATGTAACAGGAAGTTGAAATGGCTTCTGCCCAGTAACCAAAAGGTAGACCACTTTCGCATAGCATTGTTCTGGCCATATCAACAAAAGTCCTACTCTTTCTTTTAACCACTCTATTTTGTTGAGGAGTCTTTGGGCATGAAAAATTATGAGTCATGCTTTTACTATCATAGAAATCTTCAAATTTTCTGTTATCAAATTCTCCTATATGATCACTCTGAATTGAAGTAATGTATTATCCTTTTTCGATTTGAATTTTTCTGCAAAACTTATCAAAAAATTCAAAAGCATCATCCTTATTTAATAGGAAGTAAACTCATGTAAAATTGGAATAATCTGCTACTAAAACAAAATTGTAATGTTTACCACTAAAACTTTAGGTCCTAGTAGACCAAATAAATCCATATGCATAAGTTCAAGCGAATGGTTAGTAGACACAATATTTTTTGGAGGAAAGCTGCTTCTAACTTGTTTACCTTTTAAACAAGCCTCACAAACCTTATTACTTTCAAACTTCAAAGTCAGTAGTCCTCTTACTAACTTATTTTTGGAAAATTTTAATAGAATGCTCATGTTAGCATGTCCAAATCTTTTATGCCAGGTAAAAGAATCCTTTTCTATAGAAACAAAACACTTGACATTTTGTGAAGACATATCTTCCAATTAAACAGAATATACGTTCTGATTTCTAGGACCAACAAATACAATATTGTCATTAAGATTATCAATAATTTCACAATGTGATGCATAAAAGGTAACTTTATAACCTTTATCACATAATTTACACCCAACAAGTTATGTTTTAATCCATCAATATAAAGAACATTATCACTAGAAACAGAGTTAAAGTCACCAATTTTACCAATTCCAATGACTTTTGCCTTGTTTTTATTGGCAAAAACAACTTTACCTCTTTCTTTTCTTTCAATGTAGTTGAAATGAGATATTTCACCTGTCATGTGTCTCAAACAACCACTAGCAATATTCATTGATTTTCTCTTGTCTCCGTTTTGAACCATATCTGCAGAAAGTATTATCTCATTTTAGATACCCACATTTTTCTAGGTCCTTTCAAGTTAGTACCTTGGCCTTTCGATCTCCAAATATACATTTGAGATAATTTCTCCATTTTAGGAAATTTACAAGAATGACTAATGTAACCATGTCCACCATAGAAGAAGCATAAAACAGATGAATGAGAATTGCTATAATTTCTACCATATATTCTTGTTATTTTGACTATAGCTACTGTTGGATTTAATAAAGAAGTTCTTATATTGCCTAAAATTATTACTTCCATTGTAACCTATTCCAGTTTTTATCAAAAACGCATTTACCACTACCAAGTAGTGCATCAAGTTGTTCCTTTCATCAACGAACTTGTAAGATCATTTTTTAGAGATAAGATCTTTCTTGCACATTTCTCTTTCTCAAGTTTTAGGGTGATAACATTTTCTTCTAATTGTCTCACTTTGTCATAATCATTCTCAAGCAAAGTATTTTCTAACTTGGCTAATATTTCTTCCAAAACTTCCTTTTCATAAACCTTTTGTTTATAATCATCCTCAAAAGACATATTCTTGATTGTTAGATTTTCATTTATAGATTCTAATAATTTATTCTTACTCTTCAAGGATGCTTCATTGTTTTTGGACTTCTCAACTTCTTTAAAATACTTCACTGTAAATTTTTTGTAATGATCATACAATTTATGATATGCATTTCTCAATTCATCAACTTCAATATCAAATTCAGAACAATATACCTCATCATCTCTTTGTTCAACCATGAAGCAAACATTGCTAACTTCTTCTAGCTTTTCTTCTTTAAAGTTTTTAAAATCTTCATCTGACAAGGTTGCAGTCATTGCTTACTTCTTGTGTTTTTCATCCTCTATTTTGTCCTTTTGAAAAAGGGGATATTTTGGTTTTATGTGTCTAGGCTTCTTGTAGTAATGGCATATGATTTGATTATTTCTTGTATTGTTGTTCCTGCTGCTGTTGTTGTCTTTTGGTAGGGATCTGTTGTTTTCAATTATCCTGTTCCCTTCTCTTATCTTCATTAACTTTTTTTTGTAGAAGCAGGCATATTTCCTGACCATTAAATTGAATTCTTCACCTCCATCTATTTACAATTCAGTGTCACTTTCATTACCAATTGGTTCATTAGTGTTGTTAGTGTCATTCCTCATTTGTATGAGGATCTTTCACCTCGCCTAAGATCGGCTTCATGGATCATCAAGTTTCCTCTTAGCCAGTAGAGTGAGATGGTATCAAGATCCTTTGTAGTTTCCAAAGTTGTCACCTTTGGTCTCCATTCCTTTGGTAGTGATCTTAGAATCTTTGTTACGAGTTCATCATTGGGATATATCTTTCCTAATTTCTTTAAGGCCGTGATGATGTTGTTGGACCGTTTGAAGAATTCATCTACGATTTCTCCTTGTTTCATGCCAATAGTTTCGTATTGATGCACTAAAAGGCTTATTCTATGTTTCTTTACCTCATTCGTTCCTTCAAAGGTGACTTGTAGTTTATCCTACAAATCCTTTGCTATAGAGCAGTATGATATCTTCTTATATTCTTTCGGAGATAGTGAACAAATCAGATGATGTTTTCCTTTAGCGGTTAGTTGTGCGTTTCTTCTTCAGCATCATACCACAGTTCTATGTTTTCTATAGCAAGAAATGTAGCTCTAACTCTGATGGCTTGCCAGACTTCAATATCTACATATTAGAGATAGATTTTCATTCTCTCTTTCCAGTATGAGTAGTTATTTCCATTGAAGTAACGAGGCTTTGAGATAGATTGTCCTTAAAGGATTCTCAAATTGTTTTCCATGATCTATCACATGTTGTAAAACACAATAAATGTGAAACCTCACCTGAAAAAAAATGATAAAGTTAACGCACACAAGAGGGGGGTGAATTATATAAGAATAATTTGCAAGATACCTTAAAAATGATAATATCCTTCTAAAATAAGTCTATAAATAGGAAGGTCCCATTAACTTTCGAAAAAATCCTGTTAATTTGAAAAATAAAAGGATCCTATTAATTGATAGGAGTTTACTAGCGCTCAAAAAGAAAGGAACCTGCTAATTCATGGGAGCCTACTAGTGATCAAAAACAAAAGGAGCCTATTAATCTATAGGAGCCTGTTAATGCTCAAAAACGAAAAGAACCTTTTAATTGATAAGAGCCTGTTAATGTTCAAAAAGCGAAAGGAACCTCTTGCACTAGAAAAATAGAAGGAGTCTATTGTAAAACCGAAGGAGCTTCGTGAAAACACAAACTTATAATGAAAAATTTTAAAAGTTAGGAAGAGAGAAAGAATGACACAATCAATTTATATTGATTCGGCTTATAATGAATCCTACATCCAGTCCCTAAGTATTCAACTTAAGCATTTCACTATAAAATCCAAGTAGTAAATTTTCTCGAGCCTCTCCAAACTCATAAGTACATATTTTTCAAGGTTCTTCAACCTTCTACACTTGTAGTGTTTAATAAAACTCTACAGACTCTTAACAAGAAATATGTAAAGGATTTAACAGTCTCTCTTAATATAGTGGTTTCACTTTCTAAGGCACAAAGAATTTGATAACACTTTCAAGAATATTGATGCTGCTAGGATATTTTGCAAGTCTCGTGTATTTCGCAAATGCAGTGGCTCTTCCTTAAGTAGATATTTTCCTCAACTAGTCATTGCTTAATCTACGATATCTTTTCTTCGACATTCAGACATTAAAAAGAACGTTTTGTCAAAACTTTCGAAGCTAATTATTCAAATTCGTAAAAACAACCTTTACGTATGTTAAGGAACCATTTCTGAATAGGCAAGTTCATAAAGAAGGATCTTGAAAGAAATGAAGCAATTATCCTATGATTTTATTTCCTTTTAAGAATTATATCACCTCCTATATAGGTAAATAAATCCAATTTAAATTTTGAAATATATAAAGTTATCATTAAAATTGATAAATATAACCCTTGAGCTAATGGGTCTATCCATTGAAATCACTTCATTCTAATACTAAATAATCGCTTATAATATATAAAGAAACCTTGCCTACATGTTAAGAATATGGATGGTGTGAAGTCTCCTAACTCAAATGTTTTCATTGTTTTCTTTGCTAACATAAAATATGTTTTAATTTTTACTTTGTTCTTTTGGTCTAGTTATTTTGTCAAAGAATTTGAGGTGGAGTCATGAGTCTAGTTTAAGTGTTTTGTCAAGCATATTGTTTTCTTTTCCTATTTAGTTGTGTTTCTTTGACCGAGGACCACAAAAAAGCCAAGTGCGAGAGGATTTGAAAAGTTTAAAATATTACATCTTTTATTCTCCTAAATTTAGTCCATTCAGTTATTTTTATTACACATTTTTGCATGATTATTCATATTTTGTTAATTAAGACACAAAATTATTTATTCTGAATTTTACTGTAAAATTGGCCTAAGTTGAGCCATTTTTATTAGGCTTAATGGACTGATGTATTTAGGTAGAGAAGGAATGAAACACACAACACCAGCGTAAAGATAAAAGACCAAAACGACAGTCAAAATGAAAGAAGCAAAGCAGAAGAAGAAAATGACAAAAACAGATGAGCAAAGCACTAGCAACCTAAAATACACAGCAATCCATGCCAAAAACGCACGGTAGCAGAAATAAAATGAAGCTAGACAGGCAAGAAAAATGCAAACATGGTTGGTGTGAGTGGTTCAGCACTCTCATCCCTTAACTAGAGGTCTCAAGTTCGAGTTCTGGGAATGGAGAAACTTGTTTGGCCAGCACTTTACCCATTACGGGCTAACCCGGTACGAGCAGAGATTAGTCTGAGTGTGGATGGCTTAAAGGTGCCTTCCTATAGTTAGAACTCTCCTAGAACACCTCGTGGGCTAACTCAAAAAAAAGAAAAATGCAACAACACATGAAGTAAAATGCAGAACGGGAGGATAGAATGAAAACGCTATAGTAGAAGAGAAATGTACCAAAACGACAGCCAAGAGGAGCAGCAACGCAGAAATGAAAACGTACAATAGAGGAAAAATACAAAAACGCAAACAATAAGAAGAAAACGATAGCTCAAAGGGAGAGTAAATTAAGAGAAAAAACGAGAACGGTAGAGGAATCAAACGCTTCCATCAGCCAGAAATGCATAGCAGCTGGGAGGAGAAAAAGCATCTTATAAGCAGCACTCAACACAGAAACGTAAACAATGCAGCAGTAGAAAATTAAGTGAAATGTAAAAATCCCAATAGATCTAACATTTTCTGTTCCAGTTCTCTTTAAAATGGAAGAGTTAAGATAAAGCTTATTAAAGATTCATCAAAGTGCGACTTTTGGATGTCTCGGGAGCCAACAAAAAGATAGTAGTCTAAATAGAGAAGGGATCATGCATATCACTTCAATTGGGATTAAAAACAATCTCATAAAAACTTGGGAGCTATAAGGGAAGAAGGCCAATGCATGGAGGTGTTTGGGTGGTACGAGAGTTATTAGCCATTGGAATTGAGATGGTTCAAGACCTTTAAAGAAGCATCCCGTGGTTCGAGCTATCATGTCAAAACAATTTTCGATTTGTTGATTCTGAGCTATCAAGAGAATGAGTTTCTCTCACTCTTACTCATTGTATGTAGTTTTTCAAATTTAATTTGTTTAAAAGTTTTAGAATTTCAGTTTAGTTCTTTGTTTTGAATAATTTGAGACAAATATTTTCAATTTGATTCTAACTTTTTGAGTTGTTTCATTATTTGTGCGATACTAAAGCCTATTTATTTATGATTCATATTCTATTGCAAAATTTGTTAAAGATGAAGAAGTGTGAAGAGAGACGACAGAAGATTCTGGAACACTAGTAGTACTATACGCGGCGTTTAGGTTAAATAAGATAGCATGTTTTGTATTCATGTTAGGGACACACTCATGATGTATTAAAACAGAATGCCAGCAATTTGTTACGATATGTCTGATAAGTAATTGATGTTTCTCTTCTTTTTCTCTCTCTCTCTCTCTGTGTATCTCTCTCTCTCTCTCTCTCTCTCTCTCTCTCTCTCTCCCCCCTTTCTTCCTATTTTTTGGTTACGATTCTCTGCAACGGCGCGGTAGTGGCAGTGTAATCTTTATTTTATCAACAATTGGTATCAGAGATTAACGACCCTGAGCTTGAAGATGGCAGAAGGAACTCGAGGTGTAGAGCTTCGAAGGTTGGAGGATAATTTGAAGGGACTCGTTGAAGCACAAAATCGACAAGAACATTTGCTTTTGGAAATGCAGGATCGGAGTGAGCAGCTACTGTCAGAGGTTCACAATCGAACGGAAAAACTAGAAAGGGACATGGTGGAGTTACGAACTGTACTTCTTCCAAGAGGAATGAAACAGGAGGAAGGAAGTAGTAAGGTGGAACCTATACCGCAGAGCACTCCGGTACGAAATGAAACAGAAAGGGAAACGACTCCTACAAGGCTAAGCAGAATTGATTTCCCTTCGTTTGACAGGGACAATGTCAAGTTGTGGTTGTATAGATGTGAACAATTTTTTCAGTTAGATCAGACTTCAGAGGTGTTGAAGGTGAATGTATGTTGGCCCCCGAAAATTTTTCGTTAAATTAAGCATAATAGTTTATGGAATAAGCATGAGATTTGAATTTTTACCTTAGAATAATTTTTGGGATCATGATAGAATCATTTTTGGAGATTAATTATTTAT
>JAOTAY010021704.1:0-10255 GCA_025629805.1 Erythroxylum baracoense | reverse complement strand
ATTTTATGTAATACAATATGTTAACAATTACATGTATAATCTTTTCATTACAAAATAACTCAACACAATTAAGTTTTATTCTAAGAGACATTTCATCAAGCACCTTAACCCTAACCCTAAACCCCAAACATTTCATCAGACATTTCATCAAGCAATACCCTTTAACCCAAACCCTTTAACCTTAAACTTTATCTAAAGAACTAAAATCAAAATTTCAAAGAACTTACATTTCACAAAATACCTTACATGCATCAGAAATTTATCCCAATATCACAACCAAAAAAACGTATTGTTCCTTCTATCATTAACATTTATACCTTAAATTTGTTTTTCAATCACATAATACACAAATAAACGAAATACCTAACTAAACTTTCATCCAATATATGATAAACCCCTTTTCTTTTACAGTGGAAAAATACCTCAACTGAAGCAGAGATGACGGTAGCTGGAGACACGACGACGGTAGCCGGACGCACGACGACGATAGACGGAGAGAAGAAAATGGCAACCGACGGTGTGGGAGAAAAGAAAATCGAAGAAGAAGACGCAGGTCCGGGGGCGCAGAGAGGGGATTGTCGGGTGTGTTAAATGGAAATGAAAACGACGTCATTTAGTGTTAAACCAAACGACGTCGTTTTCATTTACTTTAAAATGCTGAAGGAGAAGCTGACGACGATAAATTAAAAATTTTCTACTTTATTTACCGACAGTAAAATTATACCGTCGCAAAGTTTGCCCGATTATTTCGCTCCATATTTATCGACGGATATTACTACCACCACTAAACGAAATTTTTCCCGTCAAAATTACTGACAGAATATTTGTTTATGTCGGTAATTTGCAATGGTTACTGTTCCGTCGGTAATTTTATGTCGCTAATTCCTATTTTTCTTGTAGTGACATTTAGATATATACGATAAAGTCCATGAAATAATTATACATTGCAAATAAAATTATGATAAGCATTTATATATTATCCCTAAATTATTCTTAGCCATTGTTCTATTAAGATTAGATATTCATAAAACGTAAAAAGACTATTACTCGTTATGTTTTTCCTTATGAAGGAAGCTTTTGGTCTCATGGACTAAAGTAAGTAAATATTTAAACAAATGTGTAAGTGCTTGTTAGATAACAAGTTTACTTAACCGAACCTATATGAAAAATCTATTTTGAAATATTACTTGTATGTCTATGAAAATTCTTATTGTGATGATTATATAAGTGATTCTTTGACTTGAAATCTCCAAAGTTATCTTGTATAAGAATTACTATGTTTTTTATATTTTTTATGACATGTTCTAATTGATGATAGTCCAGTCGGTAGTTATTAAATGTAGCATGAACTATATGGAGGTAGTTGAGTGATCAAGATAAGATTCATCACCCTAAAGTCATTAGGGACAATGTTTTGTTGTTTTCGATTAATATCGATTCAAGAAATCCTTGACTAAGGTGAAATGACATTTTACAAATAGTTTACAAATAGTTTACAAATGTTATTAATTCAATCAAGAGCTAATGGTGAAGAACTAATATGATTGAACTCAAAATAGAATAGATATTAATTTCATGCTCTATGTCTAATCGGAACATTCTATGATGAAAGAATTTAATTACATCAAACAAGTTAGTCAAAACTACTTTAACATTCCTAAATATTTAGGTTATCATAATGTGTTCCCAGACGTCAATCTTGATTTATGAATATAAATTCTTCAATTAGTGAATTAAAGATAAATTAAAGGAGTTTAATTTATCTAATTCTAAATATGATTTAGGGTTATAATTTATATCCATTACCAAAATATTTGGGAACTTAATGATTCATACTTACAAGAAGAATTGAAGAGAGTAAAGATATTTTAATAAAGTTAGACTTAATTATAAAGTTTGAGAAACTTTATGATTAAATATGATATGAGATATTAAATCTTATTTAGACATAATTGAATAGATATAAACTTTAATAAAATTATTTCTCCTTGGTTAACCATCTTGACAAAAAATTTATGGTGTTTATAGCATATACACCTTACGCACAAAAATGTGCCCATTGCCTTATAGCCAGTGTAGAATATGCGCCAAATGCACAAACGTGCCAACTGCCGCAGGTGCTTACGTCATACAAGCTAGGCACACGTCCAATGCTTAGTGCCCACATGCGCTAACTATCCAGCTCTTATGTGTCACATGCTCGAGACATTGCACCTATCCCAATCTCGCCTGGGTGCTTTTTTATACTGTACCTGTCCCAATTTTCAGTGACTTTTCTAGTGAATTTTTGCCATATTCTAACCATTTTTGGCCAAAAAATCACCAAAAGTCCCTTTTTCATCTAATTTTTTTTCACATAACACTTATCAAAATCATTTCAAACAACAAATATGTAGTTTATACAAATAAAATCATATTAATTTCTCCGACTTTCTTGTTAAGAAATTTAAAATTCTTTATTCAAATTCAGACAATTATGAAACCGTTCTGATACTATGTTAAACAAAATTTATCACTAATTATTGACCTAAGATCAATAATAAATTTGTATAAATGGATAAAATAAGAAAAATTACTTATTTTGTTATCTATTTTTGATGAATAATCTATTGAGCTGCTTAAACAAACTCCCTAATATACTAACAAGTTGTTAAAACTTCCAATCAACCTTTACGAAAATTATATTACATTATGTCGTTAAAGTCTTTTTTCACTTTTCTTACTACATGAGTCTTTTAACATGTCAAAGAAATTGTACATAGACGTACAATGAGGCTTTCTCATAGTTGGATCATCAACTAACACTTGATTTTACTATTTGGTCCAAAGGTGCACTGCTATCCAGGAAAACATTATTTTATAGTTTAGTTGACTTCACATCTGAATTGAAAACTACTGAAACACTTTAACATATTTGGATAAAATTAATCTTTACATATAAATAATTTATTGCCATACTCATTTTTATATTGGATAGTTCCTGTTAAAGAAAATGCCCTCGGATCGAATATCGGTTGAATTTAATAGCCCGAATATTAATAACGAAAAATAAAGAAAAGGTAAAATAAATAGGACAGGACACAAGAATTTACATTGTTCGATCATGTGACCTACATCCATGGCCGGAGGGAGAGCCAAATTCACTAATATCTGGAGAACTTACAATAATTACAGAAGGCTGTTACAAAAAGTCTTTTAATCAGAAAACTCCCAAAAGGAAATATGCCAGAGATAGTTTTGAAAGAAAAAAATGGTTTGGTAATGCCTCGAATGAGGCCTTCTATTTATAATTGAAATCCCAAGCATTTGTCTGAAAAATTCTTCAATCTTAATTTCTTCAATCTGTGCCCTATTTCAGCAATTGACAACAATGTCACAAGCACAAAGAAAATAATGTATCCAAGACAATTTCCAATGGTTAGTAGCCAATAATTGTTGACTTAGTGGAGAGGCCAAGGCATGCAACAAACCAGAGGCTGACATTTGTTGACTTGGTGGAGGGGCCAAGGCCGTCAATAAATGTCCACCTTGACTTGGTACCAAACAATTGGTGATCTAATCCACCTTCTCCGGCAATGCCCTAAAGGGCTATATCACTAACTATAAACACCAATCAAGTCCAAGCATTGCTTGAACTTGTAAACTGGAAGAGCCTTTGTAAACATGTCAGTAGAATTGTCCTTAGTGTTGATCTTCTGAATAAGGACCTTCTTTTCTATAATAGTATCCGGAATGAAATGATACTTCACATTAATATGCTTCGTCCTCTCATGATACATATGATCTTTTGTCAAATAAAATAGCACTCTGACTGTCACAATAAGCGGTAGTAACCCCTTGATGTAGAGATAACTCACCGAATAAACCTCTTAACTATAATGCTTCCTTGATAGCCTCAATGACTGCCATATATTCTGCTTCAATAGTAGATAAAGCCACTAAATGTTGTAGAGTAGCTTTCTAGTTAACGACACAACCTCCAATGCAAAATACATAACCTGTCAAAGACCTATGTCTATCGAGATCACCGATATAATCTAAATCTACAAAACCAACTAAAGTGTTATTGATTCTACCAAACTCCAAACGAAAGTTTGAAGTATCCTTCAAGTATTTGAGAATCCATTTCACAGCCTGCCAATATTCTTTGCCAAGATTGGCCATATACTTACTAACGATGCTAACAACTTACGAAATATCGGGATGAGTACATACCATTGCATACATAATACTATCGATGACACTAGAATACAGAAGTCGTGCCATATAATCTTCCTCTTCCTGTAACTGTGGTGATTGAGCAGTAGATAGTCTAAAATGACTAACAAGAGGAGTACTAACTACTTTGACATCTCGCATGTCAAATCTCTCCAAAACTTTATTGAGATAATTATCCTGGGTCAAGAATAATTTATCAGCTCCTCGATCACGTCTTATCTCCATGCCAAGAATTTTCTTTGCTACTCCTAAATCTTTCGTTTCAAATTCACCATGCAATAAGGCCTTTAAATGGTGAATATCTATGAAATTCTTGGCAATAATGAGCATATCATCAATATATAACAGCAAATAGATGAATGAGCCGTCATCTAACTTCCGGAAGTAAACACAACTATCATACATGCTCCTGGAGAAATCATGACCCAACATAAAGAATCAAACCTTTTATACCACTGTCTTGGAGACTGCTTCAATCCGTACAAGGATTTCTTCAACAAACACACCTGGTCTTCTTTTCCTGCCACTTTAAAACCTTCAGGTTATTTCATATGAATCTACTCATCTAATTCGCCATACAGGAATGCTGTTTTGATCTCAAGCTGTTCTAATTCCAAATCAAACATGGCAACCAATGCAAGAAATACGTGAATAGAGCTATGTTTCACCAATGGTGAGAAAACATCATTAAAATCAACACCTCGTACCTAACTGTAGCCCTTTGCAACTAAATATGCCTTATCCCTTGCATTTTCAATACCTGAAGTACCTTCTTTTCTTTTGAAGACCCATTTGTAACCAACAATTTTCTTACCCTTTGGCGGCTTCACCATAACCCAAGTACCATTCTTATGTAAAGATTCCATTTCTTCATTCATAGCCACCACCTACTTATCATCATCAACACTTGAAACTGCCTTCGTATATGTGCAAGATTCACCGTCTCCACCTATTTCCTGTACCACTACTAAAGCATATGCAACTAAATTTGCATACCTCTGTCGTGGTTGAATCTCCCATCTTAGTCTGTCTTTAACTGTGGAATGTTCTCCTTCTACTGGTTCATCTTGAACATGATCAGGTTCTGGTTCATCAACTTGATCTGTCTGATATATAGAAGACGTATGTGAAGAACTTGAACTACCAATCTCTAACTCCACCTGGTTCTGTGTACTATCTTCCTTTTTTAAATTACAAGGATTACAAGACTCTTTTCTAAGATACAATATAGAGGACTTATCAAATGTAACATCCTTACTGATTACAAATTTAGGTGACTTGGGATCAGGACACCACGAACGATATCCTTTGACCTTTGAAGCATAACCGAGAAAATACATTTCTTAGCTCTGGGCTGTAACTTTCCCTCCTTTACATGCATATATGTTGGATACCCAAATATTTTAAAGTAGAGTAATCAGCAGGAGTACCCGATCAAACTTCCTCTGAAGTCTTGAAATCGAAAGGAGCACAAGGAGAGTGGTTGATGATGTAGCAAGTCGTAGCAATGGCTTCTGCCTAAAAATCAAGTGTCAACCCTGCATTAGAGATCATACACCGAGCCCTTTCCAAAAGAGTCTGGTTCATGAGCTCGGCAGCTCCATTTTGTTGCGGAGTCATTCTGACTGTGTGATGCCAAGCAACTCCTTCATTCTTACAAAATTTATTGAATTCACCTCCACAAAATTCCAATCCATTATCTGTCCGTATCCGCTTAACATTTTTTCCTGTCTACTTTTTAATCAAAACTTTCCATTGCTTAAACGTTAAGAAAATATCATTCATATATTTCAAGAAATACACCCAAACTTTCCTAGAATAATCATCAATGAAAGTTAACACATACCGGGCACCACCTTTAGAAGGAACACGAGAGGGCCCCCAAAGATCAGAATGAATATAATCCAAAGTACCTTTAGTTTTGTGGATAACTAGAGATCTGAAACTGGCTCGTTTCTGCTTCCTAAAGATACAGTGCTCACAAAAATCCATCTTACTAGTACTTTGAACACAAAGTAGGCCTCTCTTGCTTAACAGCATTAAGCCTTTCTTACCCATGTGTCCCAAATGCATATGCCACAATTTGGTAATGTCACCATCTGTAGAGACTGTCGCATCACCTGTTATCGTAGATCCCTGTAAAATATACAAACTACCAGACCTGTAAGCTTTCATTAATACAATAGTACCTTTAGAAAATTTCAAAACTCCACCTTCAGCTGAGAAGTTGCACCCTTGATAATCGAGAGTGCCCAAAGAGATGATAATTTTCTTCAAATCAGGAACATGTCTAACATCAGTGAGTGTTCTAATGATACCATCATATATTTTATTCTGGACTGTACCTTTATCAACAACTTTACAGGCAGTATTATTACCCATCAAAACAATTCCATCATTCAATGACTCATAAGTGGAAAAACACTCCATGACAGAACCCATATGGTAAGAACAACCCGAAACTAAAATCCACTCCTTATTAGACCTGACTTTATCTTTTGTAGCTACAAAGATAATTCCCTCATTTTTATGGCTACAAAGATAATTCCCTCATTCTCGTCTGCCACTACACTAGCCTCGGTGTTGTTGCTGTTATTCTGCTCAATTTTATTTTTCTCCTTATTTTTCAATTTATAGCAGTTAGTCTTTATATGTTCCTTTTTCTTGCAATAATTACAATTTTTATTTCTATGTCTGGATTTTGACCTGCATTTGGATCTACTTCTTTCAAAATCTCTGTTTTCAGATCTAACCTATACAAATAGTCCCTCTGCCTCACTTCCACTAGTCTTCCCAGTGATGTCCCTATCAATCTGCTCTTTTAACTTTAATGCAGACTTAATGCTATTATATGAGATTGACTCTTTCCCATAAATCATAGTATCACAAAAATATTTAAAGGACTGGGGGAGGGAACATAACAACAATATGACTTGATCTTCATCCTCAATTTTACGTCTACATTCTTTAAATCCAAAATAAGAAAATCAAATTTATGCAGATGTGAAAGAATAGATGTACCTTATGTCATCCTCAACATGTACAACTTCTGTTTCAAATAAAGCTGATTTTCCACCATCTTCTTCATGTATATGGCTTTCAACTTATCCCACATACCTTTAGCTGTGCTTTCACCACCAACCTCTTGCAAAAGCTCATCGAAGAGATTCAATATGATGGCTTATCTAGTCTTTTTATCTAGATCTGTGAATTTATCTGACGCCATATCTGCTAGCTTTTTCTCCACTCGATTAAGTGCAATCTCACATCCATCTTGTATTAAAATGGTCTGCATCTTGAGCTGTCATATACCAAAGTTAATACTCTAGTCAAACTTTTTAATAGAGATATTCATTATCGTCATGATGGCTAAAAATATTGATATTCTAACTATTTTTCATCAAATGGACCCCACAGACAAAGTCAAGATTTGGGCCCCATAAGATAAAACCTAGACAATGGCCCCGCAGATGTAACTGGAACAGTGGGCTCCATCTTTTTGATATGGAGGATCAACCTTAGTGGCAACCACAGAGCATATAGTAAGTTAGACCAACAAGAGAAGCTCTAATACCAGTTTGTTAAAGAAAATGCCCTCAGATTGGATACTGGTTGAATTTAATAGTCCGAATTTTAATAACGAAAAATAAAGAAAAGGCAAAATAAATGGGACAAGACACAATAATTTACATAGTTCAGTCAATATGACCTACGTCCACGGTTGAAGGGTAAGTCAAATTCACTATTATGTGAAGAACTTGCAATAATTACAAAAGGCTTGCACAAAAAGACTTCTAATCAGAAAATTCCCAAAAGGAAATCTGCGAGAGATAGTTTTGAAAGCAAAAAAAATGGTGTGGTGATGCTTCAAACGAGGCCTTCTATTTATAGCTGAAATCCTAAGTTTTCGTCCAAAAAATTCTTCAATCTCAATTTCTTCAATTTGTGCGTCATTTCAGCAATTGACAATAATGTCACGCGCATAAAGAAAATAATGCATCCAAGACAATTTCCAGCTGTTGGCAGCCAATAATTGTTGACTTGGTGGAGAGGCCAAGACATGCAACAAACCAGTGGCCAATATTTGTTGACTTGGTGGAGGGGCCAAGACATGCATCAATTCCCTTATGAAATAAATAATCACCTTCTTATGATTAATATTTAAAATGAATTGAAATTTATTATTTAGATAAATTATATCCAAATATCTTAAAGCTTTTATAACGGAGCTAATGTTTGGAATAGTTATAATAATTTATTTTGATTATTTAGTTAGTGAAAATTAAGTATTAAAGTCTCTCAACATAAATCACAATGAATTTTCACAATGAACTAATTATCACCAAAACTAATTATTGGATATAAGTTGTAATTAAACTATTTATTACAAAGAGTGCTCTTACAATATAGTACATGAAAAAAAAGTCCCGAAAATAAATCTAAAGACTACGTGTTATTTCTTTTCCCATCCCTTAATTATAACTAATATTGCAATTCGTCATAGCTATATTGGCGAAGTAAATTGAAGATTGAACTCCATCGTTTGTACTCTTCCTTCTTTGTTAGATTCTGCACGCAGAATGAAACCAAACCGAGAATACGAAGAATTTAAGAAGTTGAACAAATTAAAAAACGAAAGAGATTACTATTTAAGATATTCTTAGCTGCTGCAATCAGTGTTGGGATTAATGGGGATTGGAATCTTGGAAATGCCACATTGACTGGCCAGATTTTTTGCTTTATTAACACTTACTTTCGAAACGAGATCCTTTTGTATAGATGAAATCGCTTAAAACAGAATTGACATAGGGTTATGGACACAAAAAATTTAATCCCCTTACTTTCAAGGACTTTGCAGTCCCAGTTAAACATTTGGAGACCAACTTCTCGGTATCCTTGTTGCCTGTGTATATTCTTAAATCTTTGATAGCCGTGCAACAATTGTGGAAGGCCTTGAGGCACCACCAACCAAGAAAGCTCCGCAAGGCTCTATTGACATTTTAATGTTTTCGCATTTAGCCGCACCACCACCAGTAGCTTCTGCATGGGTTGGGACTCTAGCAGTAATGGGAAGGAAATCTTCAGCTCTCATAACCCTGTGTTAATCTTATTTTAAGAGATTTCATCCACACAAATATGTAAAAAATGTGTGAATAGGATCGCTTGAAATAGAATTAGTATAAATTTACAGGTACTGAGAATTTGATCATGCAATAATGACAACAACTAAAAGCAACAACACCAAGCCCCACAAACCATTCATTTCCCTGTCTCTCTCGTATTGATGTGATATCTACAGATGCTTCCAACGGCTAGCTAGGTTAATTGGGTTACTTTGTGCCAATAACATTTTCGTGTGCCCCATTTATAGCTGGTCTCATGGATCTTTCGAGACTCTATTATTTGGTTCAGATGTTGAAATTAAACTAATTGGATTACAGCAATTGTCTGTAAAGTTCAAAGTGGATAGATCAGCATATAGGAATTCAATAACTGGCTTACCACCGTTAGCTTACAATGTTTATGTTACCAAGATGGTAACACTATGCTATTTGGTGACAGCTATGTGAGATCAAAATAGCAGCCGATGAGAAGGAGTCGGCGAAGGTAAGGAGCAGATGCCAAGAAAGAAAAGTTAGGTTTAGAGAATTAGTTTTTTCTTATTCGATAATCCCTCAGTGTGAAGTACATTTTCTTTATAAGTGAAATATCCTTATCGGTTCAACAAACTCATCAAGGGAAAAGAACCGAAAAGAAAAACCCTTGAGGGAGTCTAAGACTCCACAAAAAATAAAATAAATAAAACGTAACTACTTAAAATACAAATAATTAGATGAAATCCTTAAATCTTGCCGGCTTTGAAGTAGTCCTCTTAGGTCTTGACATTGTGGCATTTGTGGACTCATCTAGTACATGAATGCTATCATCTGGTAAGTGAACGTCTGTAACATCCTGTAACACCCCATTACCTTAGGTTACGCACCGGGACGCCTGTAGGTCATTCCGACACATATCCTAAGATAAGGGAGCGCTACGT
>JAOTAY010021703.1:0-10255 GCA_025629805.1 Erythroxylum baracoense | reverse complement strand
AAGTTTTATCTTTTTCTCTTCACTATATGTATGACACTCAAATACATGTTTTATTTTCCTCTCCCACTCTAAATACAATTTAGGATCATTTTTTTCCTTGAAAAGAAGGAATTTTCAATTTTATTTTGTCAAGTTCATTACGAGAAGGAGCTTGTTTGCCTCTCTTAGTGTTGGGGCCTTCATCCTCAGATTGCACATCTTTATCTTCTTCATGGAACTTCCTTCTAGGACCTTTGGAGTTTGACGTGGATTGGATGTCATCCAACCTAGCATTCAACCTCTGGAATTGATCTTGCACAACCTTCATAAAGACATTGAGATCTTGTTCATATGATTCATCTTCTTGAGACATGTTTATTAATTGTAAAATGTTAGTGAACAATAAAAAAAACAACATGGACCTCACCACTCAACCTCAGGTGTATACAATCAACAGATGCCAAACAACTCGTGTATCACACAAAAATTGGCTGTTTCTATAATGAAAACTCTCTTGCCACCACTCAACTTGCTTTCTATAGCATCCTTATTCGAAACAAGACACAATCAAACCAAGTGGCAACCAAGACTAGAATCGAAAAATAAAATTCTCAGAGAATCCAAAAGGGGAAATAGGGTGTGGAAAATAAAGAAGTAAAGGAGACGAATATGCAAAAGGAAAGAAAAATGATGGGAAAGTGGAGAAACTTGGAAACCAAGTAAAGGAAAAATAGTATAATGAATGAATTAAGGCAGTTATTATCTCAAGGAAAGTCACAAACTCGAAGCAAAAGAAAGATGAATGAGGCAAGAAATAAAATAGGAAACTAAAGGCAAAATAGGAAAGTAATTAAAATAAGAAAGTGAAGCAAATAGAAAATAAGCAAGCTCCAAGCAATACAAAATAGAAAAGTACTCCACTTCTCTAGAAATTGCAATACACACAATTTGATTGTTTTCTTCGTCCTTTTTTTTAACGAATTTCTTTTTTTGGTTTTTTTGTCGAATTTCTTCTTTTTTACTTTTTTTGACTTCTATTTCCTTTTTTTCAGATAATTTGAAGTTCACACAAATAAATATGGAAACAAAAAATGCGAAGGAATTTCTAGAAGCTGGATGCTCTCAAATTTTGACTTAGTGTAACTTGCTTTGGAAAGTTTGGATTTGAGTGATTTCAAAACAAAGAGAAAGAAGAGATTCTAAACTTGAAGAAACACCTATTATTCAGCCAAAAACTTGAACAAAAAGTGGACAAAATAGTGGATAAAAAATGGACAGAGAAGAACAAAAATAAATAAACAAAAGGATAGTTATTTGAAATCTAGCAACCAAAGCACTCTGATACCAAATGATGGGAGACCTGATAGGAACTTGTCCTAGAGAACCTTCAACAAGATGGAACTATGCCTAGGAACGACTAGAATCAAACACACACGGAAGCACAAGAAACAAAATTGAAAAGATAGAAGTAGAACACAAAGAGAAAAGGAGTTAAAAGAATGTTGGTCAATGGAAAGAACCCTAAGAGAACTTGTCTCTTAGAACCCTAGCAAGAACGTCAATGGAAAGAACCCTAAGAGACCTTTTCTCTTAGAACTCTAACCTTGAGATGTCACAAAGGAAGACCACTCCTTCGATAAGTCAAGTATTCTCAAAGAATACAAAGAAAGCAAGAATGCTCCCAATAATACTCAATAGTATTTCTAAATGAATATCCCCTTCCAAAGTACATAGAAGGTGCCTATTTATAGGAAAACTTCCTAACTTAATATCATAAAGAAGAAACTAAATAAAAGGAAACTAATCAATCCTTAAAATGAAACAAAATAAACTTAGAAAGGTGTTGACTAGATGACCTTCTTCTAAGGAAAACAAAAAGGAAACTAATTAAAACATGATCTAAATATATTGGACCTTACAGATCACATCTCCTTATTTTTAAGTGGCACATGGTTGTCACATGGTATTTTAAGTGAGTTCTCTCAATTGGACTCCATGTGGGCCTTTGGACACTTCATGTTGGGCTTCAAGGAGTAAGACAATGCCCCTTGGACCTTTATCAAATGAAATCTGACTCTACAATATGGGCTCTATCTCTTGAAGGTCTTTGATCAAATAATTCAATGTTTGCTTCATCGCTTTGGCCCTAACAAGAATGCTAGTCAATGGAAAGACTAAGAGAGTCATATTATTTCTGCATGTAGCAATATTATTTCTGCATGAAAGATCCCCTCAAAGTACATAGAGGGTGCCTATTTATAGGAAAAACTTCCTAACTTAATGTCCTAAAGAAGAAACTAAATGAAAGGAAACAAATCAATCCCTAAAAGGAAACAAAATAAACTTAGAAAAGGGTTGACTAGATGACCTTATTTCAAGGAAAACAAAAAAGGAAACTAATTAAAACATGATCTGAATATATTGGATCTTATAAATCATGTCCTTCTCCTTATTTTAAATGGAACATGGTTGTCAAATGGTATTTTAAGTGAGTTCTCCCAATTGGACTCCATGTGGGCCTTTGGACACTTCATGATGGGCTTCAAGAAGTACGACAATGCCTCTTGGACCTTTATGAGATGAAATCTGACACATCAACATGGGCTCTATCTTTTAAAGGTCTTGGATCAAACAATTCAATGTTTGCTTCATTGCTTTGGCCCTAGCTCTAGTTATTGGGCCTCCAACATCTTGTAATGGATCTTTAGGAACATTAAACTTGAATGTTGGGCCTTTGATATGGGAATTTTGTTCAACCCCTTGCCTTGCATATTCAAACTTCAAATTTTATCTAATTTTAGCTCCTAAGTCTCCTTTTGCAAGCAAATCATGTTCTAGGCTTCCTTTAGGCGAATCACACCATGTATGCTTCTCTTCTTGTCTTTCACATGCCCATGGTTCTCCATCATTTCTAGTCTTCATGCATTGAAGCACTCTCCCACGAAATAGTTGTTAAGCTTCTTAAGAGCATTGTCGGTGAACCATAAGGATTGCTACTTTCACAAGTTAGCAACTCTTCCGACCTTAGTACGTTTTGACAAGATTGGTCTACTCCATCCATTCCAACCACGACAAGTTGGAGAAGAAGGAGCTGCCATAGTGGATCTCCACAAGAGAGGTAAAACATCGAGCATACAAGGAGTTATTCGGCTGCATTTCAAGTTATGATCTAAAATCAACACTTGGTGCTAGTTATATATTGTAACCATGATTCTTTAACTTGCTTCTTCACTTAGATCATAGTGATATCAACCTCTAGAATTAGAAACACCTTACTCCTTGTGTCGAGATCCACCATGTAGTCATTGAAGGTTTCTTTCCCCTTCCGTGCCCTTCTTTATTTCAACAGTCCCCAAATATCCTTTAAAGGATCTTTGCCTTTAGATCCCAAGTAGTAGATGCTTGAGTTCCCATCATTTTTCCTCTCTTGAATAGGATTTGTCCTCAAATCAGCATCTTCCTCTATACAATCAAAAGAAAATAAATCAGCCATATTGAAAGTACTATGAAAACCAATCTCACTTGGCAAGTTGATCTTATATGAATGATTCTTCACTTTTTCCACTATTTGGAACAATCCATCTTCTTTTAGTTGTAACTTAGAATTTTGTTTGCTCAGAGAGCTATCCATTTTTCAAGTGTATTCAAACTCAATCTCCAAGTTTGAATATCACTTCCTTCTATAAATCGTAAACTTTTTATTTTCTGGTCCTATTCTCAATGTTTAATCTTTCCTTCTGATGAAGCTTCTTCATTAACTCCACTTTCCTCTTACCATCCTAGCTAGTCCTTTCACCAAGAGTAATAGGCATAAGCTCTATTGGAGACAATGGATAAACCCATAAACAATCTCAAATGGCGTAAAAGCCATAGCAATATATTCATGTTGTAAGAAAATTTAATAAAAGGCAATGATTATACTTAAGCCCCAAGAATCCTACTAATAATAGCATGTAACAATGCCACTAGATTCCTATTAACCTGATGTGATCATTACTTTTTGGATGACGTGACACCCATAAATTCTTTCAAAATTAGCTTAAAAAATTTAACATCTCTATCCAACACTATGGTTCTAGGAACTCCTTGTCATCGATCAACCTCCTTGAAGAGCAATTCAATGTTATATGATGAATAATTAATTTTATGCAATGCAATCAACTGTGACATCTTAGAGAACCCATCCACATCTAAAATGAATCCTTACCATTCCTTGACCTTGGTAATCCAGAAAAAATTTAGAAAGATCTACCATAATTTACTTACATAGGCTATGGGTTTGCACTTTAGATTTGGCCTGCCTACAATTAATACACCTCTCACATACCCTCTCTACATATCTTCTTATATGGAGCCAAAAAGAAATGCTCATTGAATATTTCTATAGTCTTTTTAACTATAAAGTGCCCCTTTAAGCCTTGCCTATGGAACTCTTTCACAGGTAGCTCCCTAAAAAAACTACAAGGTACACATGTTCAACTTTTTCCAAACTAAAGCTTCGTATCCTTCAAACACATTTCCATATTTAGGATTATTAATGTATAAGTCCTTAATGAGCTCAAATGCCATCAAATTAGTATGTACAATACACAAAAAAGTATATCTCCTAGATAATGCACTAGTTACCATTTTTGTGTTACCTTGTTTACCCTTTACCATATATGGAAAAGTCTTTATAAACTCTACCCACATATATTAACATACTTTAATCCCTGATATACTTTAATGAATTATGGACCATATGTATCACAAACTCCTTAGCCCATGAGTAGTGTTCTAAATCTCTTAAGCTCTTACCAATGCATATGTCTATCATAAGTCGAGTAATTTAAGGTCACCCCACTAAGCTTCTTACTAATGTATGCTATTGGTATTCTATCTTGCATCAATATTGCTCCAATTTGTACACCTAAAGTATCACACTCAATCTTAAGGATTTTGGTAAAGTTAGTTAAGATTAACATAAAAGATGGACTCAATCTCTCCTTCAATAGTTTAAAGGCTCTATCTTGATTTTCACCCCACTTAAACCACATGCTGTTCTTCATAATTTTAGTTAATAGTGTAGTAATCATGCTAAAGTTAATGAATTTCCTACATAAACTAGCCAACTTATGGAAACTCCTATTGTCAATCAAAGTTTTTGTTGTCAGCCATTCTCTAATGGATCTTAATTTCTCCTCATCTACCTCTATTCCCTTTGCACTCACCATATATGTAAGAATCATAACCTATTTAACACAAATATACTTATTCAAATAAGAATATAATTTTTCTTTTCCAAGAATATGAAAAAACCTTTTTTCTAAATGCTAAATATCCTCATCCATGGTCTTATTATAGACAAGAATATCATCAAAGTATACTACCACAAACTTGTATAAAAATTCATGTAAACATGTTTCATCAATCTTATGAAAGTACTAGGTGCATTAGTCAAGCCAAAAGTCATTATTAATTACTCATACAATTTATATTTGGTTTTTTTAATCCACTCATCTCCTTCATAACCCTAATTTGAAGTTCCCAGGTTTTATATCAATCTTAGAGAATAATCAAGCACCAAATAACTCATCATGCATGCCACCTAATCTAGGATAAGGATGTTAATAGTTTACAGTAATTTTGTTGATGATATGATAGTCCAAACACATTCTCCATATTCTATCTTTCTTTAATATTAACAAAATAGAACATCGTATAAGCCTAGACTCTCCCTTGCATAGCCCTTCTCCAAAACCTCCTTCATTTGATTTTCTATCTCCTTGACCACCTTTGGATTTGTCCAATAGGTTGTTTCATTTAGAATTTATGCACTTAGAATGAAGTTGATTTGGAACTTAATCCCTGGCATACCTAGTACATACTTTTGGAAGACATTGTTAAATTCCTTTAAAAGAGACACAATACCACTTGGCCAAGTAACATTGGAATCAATTTTGTAAGAAGTCAACGATTCTTCAAAAATAAGGAAAAACATTTGGAACTTGTCAAGACTACATCTCTCACATCCTCCACTCTTGCTACAAGATCACACCTTTTCCCTCATATGTATATCTTCTTTTTTCTTTGCCCAAAATGTGAAATTTCTCCATGTCTTTGCTTTCATTTCTTTCTCATCATTCTTTTGCTCAATCTAATATATCCTGAGCTGGTCGTTATATATATGCTTTAGTGACAATGGAGCAAGAGTGATTGGTTTCCATCTATGATAAACAAAAAAATTTTTCAATAGTCATTTATGGTCCTTTGATGAAATTCCCAAGGACATCATAAAAGAATGTGTCTTACTTGAATGGGTACCATATTATACGAAACCTTATCCTTGTACCTTTCAATTGAAAAAGAAACCATCACCTTGCTTTGTTACCCTAACCTTCTAACTCTCATTCAAACATTGTAGATTGCAGGGTTTAGGTGTTTGGTAGTTGGTAAATTTTCCACCAACTCTGCACTAGCTATATTAGGATAACTTCCCTTATCTATGATCATGTTGTCACATGTTTGGTGATGGCACATCTAATATTGAAAAGGTATTTCATTATCTTATTCACTTTATTTTCAGCCACTTGCATGCTCAAAAACCCTCTTGGTGACTAGCATCCTTCCTACCTAAGATCTCTTAATGCACTCCTTATCACAAGCATCTTCCAAGTAGGCATCTCATTCTTTACCTCATGTTCATTCTTTAATACATACCAGTCATCCTCCCTTATCATTACCACTCTCTTATTGGGACATTAGGATGCTATATATCCCCTCCCCAACCACTTGCCCTTAATGACTTAACTTCCCCTTTAATAAGTGCCTACACTTTTGACTTGGTTACTTCATACTAATTATTTAGAGCCTTGTCCTCCTTTTTACTCCAAAGCTTTCTCTATGATGAAGAACTTGCACTAGAAACACTACAAAGATAACTAGGCCTCCTTTTGACCTATCCCTCTACCTTCACAATCAAATGCATCACATCCTCTAACTCTACATAATAGTGTAGCTCAATGAAAATAGTAATTTTGAATTCCAACAAAAAAATAAATTGAGCTATTTTCTCCTAACTACCTTCCTCCACATTTGCCCTATCTATGGCAATATCCATCTCCTAATAATACTCTTCTATAGTCATTGACCTTGAGTTGCCATTTGCAACCTTCGATAGAGATCCTTATAATAGGAACTTGCATAAACTGCTCTCAACGCCAACTTCATTTTGTACAAAGAATAGCCACTCTTGTTAGATTGTAGACTATCTTTAAATTCCTTTCCCTCTTGTTGGAATAAATATTGTAGCTCAAGGTCATTTTGTAAAAAGTATAGTCACTTATGTTAGGGAGGTTTAACTTATTTGACTAAGTGATTATACATCACTAGTTTTTCATCAAGGCATTAAAAGTTACAAAATGAGAGTATCATTCTAAATAAGAGCTAAAAATTGGAAAGGAATAAATCAATTGTCTCAACTTCCTAATTGCATAGGATGTATCATCTATGGTTTAACTAGGTTTTGAATCTTCCTAAGGTCCTTAATATATTGTTGATAGCCAGACAAAGAATTAAGGAAGCTTTGGGTATTTTTTTAATCAGATTAGCTTGTGCTAATCCATAGTAAGGGCTATGATGAGAACCAAGCTGGCTTAAGCAAAGCTCAAAAGGAGCCATTGAGCATTCATGGAGGCCCAGTTATAAGAGCTAGAGCCAAAAAGATAAAGAAAGCTATAAATTGGCTAATTGAAGAGATATGGACTAAACAAGCTCTAATTAGCTTGGAAAGTACTCAAGGCCTAATAAATCTTATCCAAGCCAAGTCAAGCAGCCCAATAAGTGTGTAAGTTTTTCCAATATGTTCCAAACATTCCAAGATTTGCGTAAGACATTCAAAAATGTGTGTAAGCTATCTCAACAAATTAGGAATGATTTCTTACCTTAATTTCCCTTTGGTTCTTTTATGAAATCGTGAAGTTATCATGATTATTATATTGTGGCATTCAAAACCTATCCTATACCTTTGATTCCTATCTTATATAGACATCCGGTTACGGTTTTTTCTCGTGAACTTGTTTTTAACATTCTTGAGTTCCTTGTTTCCAATTGTGCTACTATTGGGTTTCAAGGCTCATCTTTGATGTTAACATCATTTGGTGTCAGATCTTGGCTCTAAATCAGGTTTGATTATCCTTAATTTAGCGTGTTGTTGCTTCTGTTTGTTTTTGTTTCATTCCGTTTGTATTCGTTTTTCATTTTTATTTCTATTTTCTGCAAGCTTCTCATTTTTTATTTAATCTTTGTTCCAATTTTTTTACATTCAATTCTTGTGTTATATATATATATATATATATATATATATATAATATTTTAAAAAAAGAATTTATCTAAATGAAAAGAAAAGAAGAAGATTGAGGCTGGTTTTTGGGTCTGATATATATCTATATAAAAATTGAAAAAAAGAGAGAAGTTATCCAATTGAAAAGAAAAGAAGCAGATTGATACTAGTTGGTGAACCTATCCTTGTACAAGAGTTATACCTCTTTAATGAGGATTTCTTAGTAAAAAATTAGTGGTTAGTTTTATTCTACTAGAAATCGTATTTGCAATTTATTTCTTTAAGGTAACTATTCTCCTTATCGTTGTGATTTCATTTCTTTGTTCCTATTCTTAATTTGTTGTGTTCATATTCCATTGTAACCATTTCTATTTGTTCTTGATCATTTTCATTATTTCAGTTTCTTTTGTCACACTCCAATCCGTTTTGAATAGCTGCAAATTAAATTGTCTTGATTTGGTTTATTTAGTTTTATAAAGAACTAAAAGAGGAATTGATGGGAGACCTAATAGGAACTTATCCTATAGAACCTTCAACAAGATGGAACTATGCCCTAAAACGACTAGAATCAAACACACATGGAAGCATAAGAAACAAAATTGAAAAGATAGAAATAGAAAACAAAGAGAAAAGGGGTGAAGAATGTTGTTCAATGGAAAGAACCCTAAGAGAACTTGTCTCTCAGAACTCTAACCTTGGAACGCCAGAAAGGAAAACCACTCCTTTCATAAGTTAAGTAGTCTCAAAGAATACAAAGGTAGCAAGAATGCTCTCAGTAATACTCAATATTATTTTTAAATGAAAAATCCCCTCAAAGTGCATAAAGGGTGCCTATTTATTTGGAAAAACTTCCTAACTTAATGTCCTAAAGAACAAACTAAATAAAAGGAAACAAATAAACCCCTGAAAGGAAACAAAATAAACTTAGAAAAGTGTTAACTAAATGACCTTATTTCAGGGAAAACAAAAAAAGGAAACTAATTAAAACATGATTTGAACATATTAGACCTTATAGATCACGTCTTTCTCCTTATTTTAAGTGGCACACCGTTGTCACATGGTATTTTAATTGAGTTCCCCCAATTGGACTCCATATGGGCCTTTGGACACTTCATGTTGGGCTTCAAGGAGTATGACAATACCTCTTGGACCTTTATGAGATGAAATATGACTCAACAACTCAATTCAAATGTTTGCTTCGTTGCTTTGGCCCTAGCTCTTGCCATTGGGCCTCCAACATCTTGTAAAGGATCTTTAGGAACATTAGACTTGAATGTTGGGCCTTTGATATGGGAATTTTGTTCAGCCCTTTTCCTTGCACATTCAGACTTCAAATCTGATCCAATTTCAGCTCCTAAGCCTTCTTTTGTAAGCTAATCATATCTTAGGCTTCCTTGAGGTAGATCACACCATGTATGCTTCTCTTCTTGTCTTTCACATGCCTATAGTTCTCCATCATTCCCTCCCTCCATGAAAGGATTCGTCCTTGAATCTGTAGCATCAAAGAGGGATAAATCAGATACATTGTTTGTAGCACTAACATTACTATAGGAGCTAGGCAATCCAATTTTGTAAGCATTGTCATTAATCCTTTCTAAAACTTGAAAGGTGCCATCTCCTCTTTATTGTAGCTTAGATTTAATTTGTTATGGAAATCTCTCCTTTTCTCAATTACACCCAAACCCAATCACCGGGTTCAAATATAACATGCCTTCGGCCTTCATTGACTTGATTTGCATATTGTTCATTTCTCCTCTCAATGTTGGCTCTTACTTTACCATGCAACTCCAATTCATTCAAAGGGGCAGCAGTAGTAGAGAAGTCCTTCACAAATCTCCGATAGAAGCTTGTCAAGCCATGGAAGCTTCGAACTTCATTCGCATTCTTGGGAGTTGGCCATTCTCTAATTGCCTTCACTTTCTCTTCATCAACTTGAAGTCCTTTAGCACCTACAAT
>JAOTAY010021702.1:0-10256 GCA_025629805.1 Erythroxylum baracoense | reverse complement strand
CTGTCTAAGTTTCCAGTGCCATTGGACAGTCATTTTCTCTACCGGTAAACCCCTATTCTGTCACTTGACAGTTTTTCGGGTCCAAAATTAACTCTGAAAAATTCCCCGAAAATTTCTATAATTCTATAAAAATCAGAAAACTACTATGAACCTCTCCAACACAAATTTTATACACAAAAACATATTTTTCATAAATCACACTTATTCACAATTAACTGGGAAAATGTCATGAATGCATGTACAATCATTTATATGTGCAAAATTCACTATTCATGTGCATATATGAATGCATGAACATAGCAATACAATTTTAATCTCTCCTAACCCGTTCCAATTTACTATTTTACCCTTCCCATAGGTGAGGGGATGTTACACTATTGCTGCAATAATTATTGTGCAATTAACTGCACCCACTCATTTTCCTATCAAATTCACTTCTATTAATTTTCCTATCTAGAGAAAACAAATCCAATCAACTCTTATTGGTCTTAATCTCTTGGCGTATATTGATGGTACCTTACCTACACCATCTCAGTTTCTTAATAAAGAAAAAAAGAATATCAATCCTGCTTTCACCATCTAGTTTAGGCAAGATCAGATTCTTCTTAGTACAATTCTAGGTAGCCGCACATAAGCTATTCAATCAATAATCTCTTTAGCTAAATCTTCTTAAGAGGATTTGGAATGACTTATTCATAGCTACGCAAACTCTTCTCGATCAAGAATTATCTCTCTCAAAACCAAGCTTCTAAGAATCCAAATGGCACCAAATCAATTGTTGAATTTCTCAATAAAATGCGATCCATCACAGATTAATTAGCCCTCATGCAAAATCCAATTAGTGAAGAAGATCTCATTGTCCATATTCTTTCTCAATTAGCAGACTAGTTCAACACTATTGTTGCTAATATCAAAGTTCAAGAATCTCTAATTAGTTATTCAAAACTCTTTGACAAAGTTAATTGATCACGAGCGAATACTGAAAAACAATGAATCAACATCTTCCCCTATTCTTGCTACAGTGAATATCACTCAAAAACAAAATCCTAAGGGACAACAATCTTATTTGTCACACCAAGGGCCTCCACATCATGCTCAAAGCTATCACTCCAATTATGTCAAGTCTTGTGGAGGCTATAATGGAACTAGTTCTCGCTCCTTGAAAAATCAAACTAACAATCAGACCCACTGTTCCAATTTATTTTTTTGCTTCTGTGAAATTCCAGGTCATGATACTTATGACTGCACGAAGCTTACTAAGTTTTTGAAAGACAACAATATCTCTGTCAGTATCCTGGAACATGTTCCCACCCTTTCCAGTTTAGTGGCTAATGCTACCTCTTTTATAAATTCTACTGGTATACAACAACCTTGGCTATTTGATAGTGTTGCTTCCCATCATGTTACATCAAATCTATCAGACTTGCATTCCTATTCTGACTATAGGGGTCCAGATGAGATTTTCTTGGTTGATGGTAAAAGTCTTCCTACTTCACATACTAGCTACACTATAATTCACACGCCCAAGACACACTTTCTCTTTATAATGTTTTATGTGTTCTACATCTACATGATAACTTGATTTACATAACAAAGTCATGTAAGTTTAACCATGTTTTATTGAAATTTTCTCAACTTATTTTCTTGTGAAGGATCTTCCTACAAGAAAGTCTCTAATGTAGGGGGAGAACAACAATGATGTTTCTTATGCAACTTTGCCATATTTTCCTCAACTAAATGTCAGTACTAAAGTTTCCTTGTCTGATTGGCATCACAAACTTGGTTATCCCTCAAATAAAATTCTTAGTGTTGTTCTTAAGAATGTTGGTTTAGTTTCCAATTATTTGTTTACTTCTAGTTTTCATTATATCTCTTGTTTGTTAATAAAAGCCATAAATTACTTATTCTGATAATTCTCTTATTAGTTCTAAACCTTTATTGATGGTTATGCATACTATATAATTTTTTTGATCATTTTACTAAATATATATGGCTATATCCGATGAAAAAAATTGATACTCATCCTATATTTCCTCAGTTTAAGAGGCTGGTGAGAATTATTTGCTAAATGTGGAGACTGAGAGAAGAGGAGTGGTTTAATTAGTTTCCTTTTCTTGATGTATTTGCTTACAATATAAATACCTATAAATCTTTTCTAGGGCCAAAAAGAGGTTACAAAGAGAGATTTGTGTGCCTTGTAATCACCATCTACTCACTCTTGAAAATTTCTAGTGCATTGTTTATGTGGTTTTTCTCCTAGTTCTCAGGTTTCCATGTTAAACTTGGTATTCATTGTTATTGCTTTGGTTTTCTTGTTCATTGTTGTGTTTATTGTTGTTATGCTTGGTGCAATTGGAATTTCCATGATCCCAATAACTAGTATTAGAGTCAAGTTCATTGGCTAAATTGCTTAGCAAACAACAATGCAGGATGGGAAGATCAAGATTGAGAAGTTTTACGGGAAGGACTTTGGGTTTCGGAAGATACAGACAGAGGATTATCTGTACCAAAATAACTTGTATCTTCCCCTTGATGAGAAACTGGATTTGATGAAGGAAGATGAGTGGAAGGTTCTGGTTTGACAAGCACTTGGTATAATTTGTTTGACATTGGCACGTAGCGCGACATTCAACGTTAAAGATGTGGCAACGACAATGGGTTTAATGAAGGCCCTATCAGATATGTATGAGAAACCCTCAGATATGAACAAAGTATATTTGATGTGTCGTTTATTTGATTTAGAGATGGTAGATAGTAGTTTTGTTGCTGAGCATATAAATGAATTTAATTCTATTATTAGCCAATTGAATTTGTTGGACACTAAATTTATAGATGAGGTTAAAGCTTTGATAGTGTCTTCCTTACCTACTACGTGGGATATTATTGTAACTGCTATGAGTAATTTTTTGGAAAGAATAAACTAAAACTTGATGATGTATGTGACTTGATCCTAAGTGAGAGTATTAGGAGGAGAGAGTCTGGGGAGTCATCAGGGGGAGCTTACAGTACCGACAGTAGGGGAAGAGAAAAACAACAAGGAAGTAAAAGGAACTAGAAAGATTGAATTCTAGGGGGTGGAGCAAATCCAGGAGCACATCTAAGATGGTGTGCTAAGGTTGTGGGGGTAAAAGCCTAAGAAAGAGTGTCCCATCCTAAAGAAAAAGAAAGATAACCGAAAGAACAAGGATGATAGTGATTCACCAATGAACTTTATTTCAGATGATATGGGTGACACTTTGATCCTTAGCATTGATAGTCCCATTGAGTCTTGGATATTGGACTCTGGTGCATCGTTTCACTCTTCACCATGTAAGGAGTTGTTACACAACTTCAAGTCTGGGAAGTTGGGGAAGGTTTATCTTGCTAATAATGAACCTTTGGATATTATGGCGATCAAGACTTTGGGTGGGAGTACATGGAAACTGTAGGATGTTAGGTTTATTCCGAACTTAAAGAAAAATTTAATTTCAGTGGATCAGTTGGCCTCATGTGATTACAGAACTGTGTTTAGTGATGGATCTGGAAGGTCTCTAAGGGTGTCATGGTGGTAGCGCGTGGGCTAAGATTAGGACTTTATACACTATTGTATAGTGCTCTAACATGGTTGCTACAACAACAGATGATAACACCAAGTTATGGCACGATAGGCTTAGTCATATGAGCGAGAAAGGGATGAAAATTTTATCCTCAAAAGGTATTTTTCCTGGTTTGAAATTAGTGGATTTGAGTTTATGTGATTGTGTCATGGGCAAATAGAAAAGGGTAACTTTTGCAAAGACCAAAAAAGAGTTGAGGGTGGAGAGGCTTGATTTAGTACACACCGATGTGTGGGGTCCCTATAAGGTGGAATCCCTAGGTGGCTCGAGGTATTTTGTGAACTTCATAGATGACTTCAGTAAGAAGGTGTGGGTCTACTTCCTAAAGAACAAGTCTGAGGTTTCTAAACTTTCAAATTTTGGAGAGCTGAGGTTAAGAATTAGACTAGCAAGAAAATCAAATGCATTAGGTCTGATAATGGAGTTGAGTATGAAAAGAAAGAATTTAAGAAATATTGTGCAATAAATGACATGAGATTGAAGAGAACAGTTCTAGGGAAGGCTCGTCAAAATGGAGTTGAAGAATGAATCGGACACTACTTGAACGTGCTAGAAGTATGAGAATCCACGCAGGGCTCCCTAAGGTCTTTTGGGTTGATGCAATTAGTACAATAACATATTTAATCAATAGAGGGCCTTCAATTCGTTTGGACTTCAAAATTCTTGAGGATTCGTGGTCTGACAAAGAGGTAAATCTTTCCCCCCTTAGAACCTTTGGCTGTGTTGCTTATGTTCATTTTGAAAGTGTAGATAAATTATGTTAAAAAATAGGCACACCAGATGGAAGCTCTAATCAAGGTATGAGGAGAATAGTCTCAGAGCCAAAGTTGAGGAAATCCACCAGGGTGAACAAAGGCAAAACTCCTAACCGATATTCTCCTTTTATGAATTTTTTTTTGCTTACGGATGCGGGTGAACCTGAGTCCTATGATGAAGCTATGAGTAGAAGTGACTTGTTAGAGTGGGAGAAGGTCATGAATAAGGAGATGAAATCCCTAGAGAAGATAGATTTTGTCTAAGTTACTTATGGGGAAGAAGGACTTATAGAACAAGTGGGTTTATAGGATGAAAGAGGAACCTGATGGGAGCATTAGGTACAAGGCCAAGATGGTGGTCAAGGATAGTTCACAGAAGAAGGGCATCGATTATAATTAGATATTTTCTCCTGTGGTGAAATTGACTACTATCAAAATCTTATTGAGTATAGTGACTTCTAAGAATCTGTTCTTGGAATAGATGGATGTAAAAACTGCTTTTTTACATGGTGATCTTAAGGAGGATATTTATATGTTACAACCAAAAGGTTTTCAAGTTCCAGGCAAGGACAACTTGGTATGTAAGCTCAAAAGAAGATTGAATGGACTCAAGCAAGCTCCTAGAAGTGGTATAAGAAGTTTGACACTTTCATGTACAACACTGGGTTCGTGAGATCTGATGGTGATCATTGTTACTACTTTCAGAGGTATGGTTTACTTACTTCTATATGTAGATAGTAACAAGCATGGATGTGATCAATAATTTGAAAAAAGAAATTATCGCGTAACTTTGAGATGAAAGATATGGGTAAGGCTATACAAATACTTGGCATGAGGATTACTAGGGACAAGTTAGCAAGTTGGTTGAAATAGTCTCAGGAATAGTACATCTAAAAGGTGCTTTATAGGTTTAGTGTGTAGGATGCTAAGCTCAGGGATACGCTGCTTCCGAGCAATCTCAATCTTTTTAAGGAGCATTGCCCATCAACTGATAAGGATAAGGCAGACATGGCACGTGTCCCCTATGCATCTATAGTTGGGACCTGAATGTATGATATAGTCTATACTAAGCCTGATATTGCTCATGCAGTGGGAGTTATGAGCAAGTATATATTCAATCCAAGTACAGAACATTGGGAAGTTGTGAAATGGCTAATGAGGTATTTGAAAGGTAATTCAAATATAGTGCTTTGCTTTAGGAGCAAAGAAGAGAAGCCTGAGGGGCTCATTGTTGTTGATCTCAGTGGGGATGTTAATACGAGCAAGAGTATTTCTAGGTATGTCTTCACCATCGGAAGTATAGCAGTAAGCTGGAAGTCTAGGCTACAGAAATTTGTCTCTTTGTTTACGTCCTAGTTTGAGAATGTGGCTGCGTTGGAGGCCGGTAAAGGGATAGTTTGGCTTGAGAAATTCCTAGAGGAGATGGGCAAACAGCAAGATCAATGTGTTCTCTTCAGTGATAGTCATAGTGCAATTCAGCTGGCTAAGCATCCCATATTTCATTCCCAAACAAAACATATAAGGCAGTGGTACCATTTCATTCGGAGTTTGGTTGAAGATGGTGTGTTGTGTTTGGAGAAGGTGTTGGTTGTTAAGAACCCAATGGATATACTCATTAAAGGGGTAAGTGTGAACAAATTGAGGTAGTGTCGGTCCTCAGTTAGCCTCCGATGATTGCATATGGAGGTGTTTGATGCATTAGGTGTGAGTGTGTGATTGATGGTGACGAATAAGCATTTTTTGTGTGTCTTCATATATTACAATCTCTAAATGGGAGGTTGTTGAGTGTAGAGACTGAGAGAAAAGGAGTGGTGGGCCCACGACCTACTTTAATTAGTTTCCTTTTCTTAATGTATTTGCTTACGATATAGATACCTATAAATCTTTTCTAGGGCCAATAAAAGGTTACAGAGAGAGATTTGTGTGCCTTGTAATCAACTTCTGCTCAACTTTGAAAATTTCTAGTGTATTGTTTCTATGGTTTTTTCTCTCGATTCTCGGGTATCGACGTTAAATTTAGTGGTATTCATTATTATTGCTTAGGTTGTTTGTTTATTGTTGTTGTGCTTGGTTCAATTGGAATTTCCATAATCCCAATATTATTTTCATACGAATATTATTTCCATTTTTTTTGATAATTGAGGGGAGTATCAAATACTCATTTCACTCCTAAATTTGTATGACATTTTCTCATTTTACTACTCCTTCACATACACACCTGAGCATAATGGTACTGCTGAAAGATGTCACAGACATGTTGTAGAAATGAGTCTTTTTTTTACTTCATTTTGCCTCTCTGCCATTACGTTATTGGTCCTATGCATTCCAAATTACGGTTTATTTAATAAATCGTCTACCCACACCTGTCTTATATTTCAAAACTCCTTTTGAAATGCTTTTCCATATGTCTCCAAATTATACGTGCCTCAAGACCTTTGGGTGTCTTTATTATCCAAGGCTTAGGCCATATTCCTTATCCGAACTCCACCCGCGGTCTATCCCTCGCCTCTTTCTTGGTTACTCTACCACTCAATCTGTATATAAGTGTCTTGATCCAATAACTAATTTTATGTATCTATTCTACCATGTAAAATTTGTTAAGGATGTTTTCCCTAATTAAGTTCGCAATAAATCTCATGAGTTCTCTAACATAGTTTGAGATGCTTGCCTTGTAGGTTCTAAATAAGTAGATTAATAACCTGATCATTCTTTGGCCATCATAATAACCCCTCCTACTATAGTACCTTTGTAACATACCACTCTAACAAAGCATATTCCCGAGCATATCAGAGGATATTCGAGGCTATACTTTACTGAAATGATATGTTAGAAAACAATTCAAAAAGATTTTTCCACCTTACACATAATATCATATAGCACGGAAGCATTTAAATCAACAAATTGCCAAAGGTTGACCTTACTTTCAAAAATACCTTGCATATTTAACCTGTGTAAACTAATAAAGGAAAGCTCAACTTTCTTTTAAATTGTCTCAACAATATATATATATCAAAACATTTCATAAATCATAGCATTATATTTAATACCCAAAACATACACCATGTAGCAACTGGCGGTATATCACAATTTGTGTAATATTCAAAAGACATAAAGAAAGTCTGATATCAACAAGATAATATGACAATGTTATTCTTGATGTAAACAACTAGAGATATCTGCAGGTACAACTAATCCCGACCACTAACTCATGTCCAAATGCAAAAGTTATACTCCAACTAAACTAGTTAGATCTCTTCTAGACATGAAAACAACATTGTAATTTTAATGAGTTTGTGAACTCAGTGAGTGAACTATCATCGATGCACTCACGTAAGTCATATCATAGAGGATAGTTCCAGCAACATATTATTGCACATCAACAATCATATCACATAGAACAATTTTAATCACCATATCACATTATTAATGACATCCAAATGTATTGCTATATTTTGATTCAATTAGAGCATATCATACATGCAAAAATGCGAATGCAAATGCACATGCGCTTTATTTCTTCTTTCTTTTTGTTGTGATCAAATATGTCAATTCATGCCCTAGGTTTCAAACAATTTTTTGCTGGCCAGCTTAACGAGCATTATAGCCCTGATCACATCACAAGCTTTAAGCCCTGATTTCAAATTACGAGCATTGAGCCCTGATTTTACATTACAAGCCTTAGGCCCTGATTACGAGCATTTCACCCTGAATGTCTACGTGTTGGTCATTTTGATCACAACTCCCATTAACTAATCATGAATGTCAAATGCAATGATATGAATCATCTCATACATTATTTGCTTTCATCAGTGTAACTGATTATCCACAATGCACATTCAATTTGAATCATATAAGCATTTCATGGATAATCAGATAATCAGTAATTGACATTTAATTTGAAAACACTTCCATATACAGTCCTAAAATATCAAACTCCTCAGACCAACAATGTCCGGAATTATAACAATCATATAAATAACAATTCAATAACTGAAATTTAACCAAAAATAAATCAATCATAGTGAGAAGCATCCAGATTAACTCACAGAACATTCCAAAGAGTTATTGCCTCAATGTCCCGACAATATCTAGTATTGACAATCACTCTGAGAGCCTATTAGACATGCATATGAACATTGGTCACTAATAACGAATAGCGAGAATATGTATGCAGTCCTTAAGTGCAATGTTTATATCCTTTTCTTCCTAATGTCCCTTTATGAACAAGTTGTCTTCTTTTAATCATAACTCTCTTTACAAAAATTCAAATACCATGATTCTTGTGTCCCCTGAAACTAGACTTCCATTAGTCTTAATATATCTAAAAATTACACGAACAACATCTCCTATTAGAATACAATCTCCATCCAAGTTCTGTCCAAATCATAGTCAATGAATAAATAAGAAAACTCAATACCTTTATAGGGAAGGCATATGACAGGCTTCTCCACGGGCATCCAAGCATGTCAATATGTCATGAAGGATATAGTGAGTGACCTATTATAGAACAACATAAGAACGTTGAGAGAGTATTGAAGCTAAGCCTTTGCAAATAAGAAGAAGGATATACATTACATGTATGAATAATGCTTCTAGAGTACTTCAGACTTTGTAATCAACTACAAATGAAACTTGTTTCATCATCTTCAAAGCCTCTAATGCTGCATTATGTATTTTGAAATGTAAGAAATCAGAATTGTGATTGAGGTAGTGGGGTGTGTAGACTTGAAAACATGTCAGAATTCTTATTTTCTTTTCATCTAAATGTTGTAAACCTATGTCCAATTTTAGGGAGTGTAATCTAAAGAACAACAATGGAGGACGAATTTCAAATAGGATTAGTACAGAAAACACTTAAAGCAAAGGTTATTATAGTTATAAATTGTGGACGAGGCAAGTTTTATTGATGTCCTTAACTTTTAATGTTTGTACACGAGCCATCTAGCACAGTAAACTTGCCTTTGGGATTCGATGTTTAAACCACACCACCGAGGTTAGGGCAACTTTTTTCGTTAGATGAAAAGTAATGAAGTGCACTTTTGCACTTTAATGAGAAGATTTACAAGAAAAATTACCGGTTAAATAATAGAAATGTGGACTTGTCAGCTCTAATCTTTATGGAACATAGGGTTAACTACAAAAAAAAATCTAAAATTTGCTCAATTTTGTAATTATAGCCCGAACTTTAAAAAGTGACAATAAATTGCTCAAATTTTCAATTTTTTCAATTCTAGCCCAATGTTAGTCTTTCCGTTAAGTTTACTGACATGACTTGTCATGTTCCAGAAATCCTAGCTATTAATATATGTCGGTCAAAATTAACACAATAAATGAAGATTAATGAAACGGGCCATTTTACTTTGAAAATTTTATAATTTTTACTTCAAGAACACAAATATTTGTAAAACAGAGAGAAAATATAAAAAAGAGATTAAAAATTTTGAAAATGTTAGTTACATCTTTTTCTACACAACAGAGTAACTAATGAAAATAAACACAGAAGAATCCTTTTTCCAAGACAAGTAAGCTTCTCTGAACTCTCGATCTATCCCCCTACCTCTTATGTCCCATCAATTTTTTTTAAGATTTCAAAGTTACAATTATGGCACTTTGATGTAATGAGTTTGATTGATTGTCTTAACATGTTGCTTTCACAGGGCATGTGCTCGAATGTCCTCGGGATGTATGGATACGTACTCGATGGAAGTTGGATGCTACAAGTTGGTATCAGAGCCCAGGCTTAGCATCTTATATGGGCATTCTTCTTAATATGTGTTGAGTTATATGCATTTTAGACACATCATATGCTATCAGTATAGTGTGGCAACTGATCCCCAGTATGAATCGCATTTATATAAGTCATACGCGTGAACATTTGTTAAGAGTCTAAGCAGTTAGAAATAAT
>JAOTAY010021701.1:0-10258 GCA_025629805.1 Erythroxylum baracoense | reverse complement strand
TGGGCAAAACAACCCATTGGCATGGTCACTAGGCACCCTCATTGTGTAAAACAACCTGTTGGCATGGTCGTCAGGCACCTTCGTTGGGCAAAACAATCCATTGGAATAGTGGCTATGAACCTTCGGTGTAAAAAATGGCCCATTGGCACACCTTGGCTGGGCAAAACAATCTGTTGGCACGGTCTCTAGGGACATTTGGTGGAAAAAACAATTTGTTGGCACGGTGGCTAGGCACCATTGGTGGGTAAAACAATCCATTGGCATGGTCGCTATGTACCTTGGGGGGGCAAAACAGCCCATTGCCATTCTCGCAAGACACCTTTGATGGGTAAGACAGCCCGTTGGCATAGTCACTAGACACAATCGGTGGGCAAAAAAACCCGTTGGCACCTTTGGTGGGTAAAACAGCCTGTTGGCACGGTCGCTAGGCACCTTCGGTTGGCATGGTCGTTAGTCAACTTTGCTAGGAAAAACAGCCATTGGCACACCTTTGTTGGCCAAAACAGTTCGTAGGCATGGTCGCTAGCCACATTCGGTGGAAAAACAATCTGTTGGCATAGTTGTTAGCACCTTCGGTGAGCAAAATAGTCTGTTGTTACAGTCGCTAGGCACCTTGGATGTGAAAAGTCGTTCTTTGATATAACATCGGTGGGCAAAACAGTCCATTGGCACAGTCACTAGGCACATTTTCTAGAAAAAATGGCACATTGGCACAACTTCAGTGGGTAAAACAGCCCGTTGGCACAGCTTGGCTGGGCAAAACAGTCCATTGGCATAGTCGCTAGGCACATTTTATAGAAAAAATGGCACATTGCCATAACTTCAGTGGGCAAAACAGCCCGTGGGCAAAATAATACGTTGGTATAATGGCTAGGCACTTTTTGTGGGAAAAACAACCCGTTGGCACACCTTGGCTGGGCAAAACAATTTGTTGGCACGGTCCCTAAGCATATTTGGTGGGTAAAACAATCCACTGGCATGCTCGCTTTACACCTTGGATGGGCAAAATAACCTGTTGGCACAGTCGCAAGACACCTTTGATGGGTAAGACAGCCCGTTGGCACTGTCACCAGACACAATCGGTGGGCAAAATAATCTGTTGGCCACCTTCGGTGGGTAAAACAGCCCATTGGCACGGTCGCTAGGCATCTTTGGTTGGCACAGTAGCTAGTCAACTTTGGTGGGAAAAACAGATGTTGGCACACCTTTGCTTGGAAAAATAGTCTGTTGGCACGGTCGCTAGGCACATTCGGTGGAAAAAACAATCCGTTGGCACAGTGGCTAGGCACCTTCGGTGGGTAAAACAGTCCGTTGTTATGGTCGCTAGGTACCTTCGATGAGAAAAATAATTCATTAGTACACCAGTGGTGGGCAAAACAGTCCATTGGCACGGTCACTAGGCACATTTTATCGAAAAAATGGCCCATTGGCATGACTTCAGTGGGCAAAACAGCTTATTGGCACACTTTCGGTGGGTAAAATAACGCGTTGGTACAGTCACTAGGCACCTTTGGTGGGAAAAATAGCCCGTTGGAACACCTTTGGTGGAAAAAATAGCCTGTTGGCATACCTTCGCTGGACAAAACAATCCGTTGGCCCAGTCTCTAGGCACATTCGGTGGAAAAAACAATCGGTTGGCATGGTGGCTAGGCACCTTCGGTGGGCAAAACAATCCAATGGCATGGTTACTATGCTCCTTGGTGGGCAAAACAGACCGTTGACATGATCGCTAGATACCTTTCATGGAAAAAAAACCTATTGGCACAGTTGCTAGAAGCCTTTAAAGGGCAAAACAACCAGTTGGCATGTTCGCTAGAAACCTTTGGTGGGAAAACAGCCCGTGGGGCACCTTCGAGGGGAAAATAGCTCGTTGGAACGGTCACTAGTCACCTTAGGTGGGTAAAACAGTCGTTGGCACGGTCGCAAGGCACAATCAGTGGGCAAAACAACCCGTTGGGCACCTTCGATGGGTAAAATAGCCCGTTGGCATAGACGCCAGGCACAATCGATGGGTAAAACAATCTGTTGGGCACCTTCGGTAGGTAAAACAGCCCATTTGCACTGTCGCTAGGCACCTTTGGTGGGTAAAGTAGCCCGTTCGCAAGGTCGCTAAGTACCCTTGGTGGGCAAAGAAACTCATTGACACAGTCACTATGCACCTTGGTTGGGCGAAACAGCCCGTTGGCACGGTCGCTAGGCACCTTTAGTTGGCACGGTTGCTAGACAACTTTGGTGGGAAAAACAGTCAATTGGCATACCTTCAGTGGGGAAAAAGTCCGTTGGCATGGTCGCTAGGCACATGCGGTGAAAAAACAATCTGTTGGCATGGGGGCTAGCACCTTCGGTGGAAAAATAGTTCGTTGATAGGGTCATGAGGTAGTTTAGTGGGCAAAACAGCCTGTTGGCATGGTTGTTAGGCAAACTTTATAAGAAAAGCAGTCCGTCGGCACATCATTGGTGGGTGAAACAGTCCATTGGCACTGTCGCTAGGCACCAATGATGGGCAAAACAACTTGTTGGCATGGTTGCTAGGCACCTTTGGTAGGATAAATAGCACATTGGGCACCTTCGGTGGGTAAAACAACCCATCGGCATGATGGCTAGGCACCTTCGGTGGGAAAATTAGGCAGTTGGGTAACTTCAATTGGTAAAATAGCCTGTTGGCATGGTCGCTAGGCACTTTTGGTTGGCACGATCGCTAGATAACTTTTGTGGGAAAAATAGTCAGTTGGCACGATAGCTAGGGACCTTCGGTGGGCAAAACAATCCATTGGCATGGTCAATATGCACATTGGGTAGGCAAAACAGCTCGTTGGCATGGTCGCTAGACTCCTTTATTGGGAAAAAGAACCCATTGGCACAATTGTTAGGAGCCTTTGGTGGGAAAAACAACTCATTGGCATGTTCGCTAGACACCTTTAGTGGAAAAACAACCTGTGGGGCACCTTTGGGGGGAAAACAGCCTATTGGAACAGTCGCTAGTCACCTTAGGTGGGTAAAACAACCCGTTGGAATAGTCGCTAGTCACCTTCTATAGGAAAATAACCTATTGGAACGGTTTGTAGTCATCTTCAGTTAGTAAAACAACCCGTTGGCGTGGTTGCTAGGCATCCTCTGTGGGAAAAACAATCCATTGGGCACCTTCAGTGGGTAAAAAAGCCTGTTAGCATCCTTGCTAGGCGTCAAGGGTAGGCAAAACAATTCGTGGCCACGTTGTCTAGGCATCATTGGTGAAAAAAAACAACCTGATGTGCACGTTTGGTGGGCAAAATAGCCTGTTGACACGATTTCTAGGTAGCTTCATTGGGAAAACGAGCCCATTGGCATAGTCACTAGGCACCCTCGATGGGTAAAACAACCCTATGGCTTGGTCGTTATACACATTGGATAGGTAAAATAGCCCGTTGGCACGGTCCCTAGTCACCTTCGGTTGGCAAAACAACCCGTTGGCCCAGTCACTAGATACTTTTGGTAGGAAAAAGAGCCGGCTTCCATACCTTTGGTGGGCAAAACAGTTCTTGGAACAGTCGCTAGGCACATTTGGTGGAAAAACAACGCTTTGGTGCACCTTTGGTGGGCAAAATGGCCCATTTGCATGTCTTCGATGGGTAAAATAGCCAATTGGTAAGGTCTCTAGGCACCTTCAGTGGGAAAAGCATCCCGTTGGCACACCTTCAATAGGAAAATAGTCAGTTGGCACAGTCACTAGGCATCATCAGTGGACAAAATAACCCGTTAGGCATGTTAGGTGGGTAAAACAACCCGTTGACATAGTTGCTAGGCATATTGGGTGGGCAAAACAACTTGTTGGCAAGGTCATTAGGCGCCTTCGGTGGGTAAAATAGTCTATTGGAATGGTCATTAGGCATATTCGGTGGAAAAACGATCCATTGGTAAGGTCGCTAGGCACCTGGGTGGGCAAAACTGCCCACTGGCACCAGTGGGCAAAATAGTCCATTGTCACAGCCGTTAGGCACATTTGGTGGAAAAAATGGCCCGTTGGCACACGTTCAGTGGGCAAAAAAGAACATTGGTATGGTCACTAGGCACCTTTGGTGGGAAATTAGCCCATTGGCACTCTTTTTCTAGGCAAAACAGTCTATTGGCACGATCTCTAGGCACTTTCTGTGAAACAATCCATTGGCACGGTGGCTAGGCACCTTCAGTGGAAAAACAATCCATTGACATCGTCTCTATGCACCTTTGGTGGGCAAAATAGCCCGTTGGCATGTTTGCTGGACACCTTTGCTGGAAAAATAGCCTTTGGGGTATCTTTGGGGGGAAAACAGCCCGTTGGAACGGTCGCTAGTCACCTTAGGTGGGTAAAATAGTCGTTGGCTTGGTTGCGAGACACAATCTATGGGCAAAACAACCCGTTAGGCACCTTTAGTGGGTAAAACAGCCTGTTGGTATGATCGCTAGGCACAATCGGTGGGCAAAACAACCTTTTGGGCACCTTCGATGGGTAAAACAGCTCGTTTGCATGGTCACTAGGAACTTTCAGTGGGCAAAGTAGCCCGTTCGCACGTTTGCTAAGTACCCTCAGTGGGTAAAACATCCCGTTGACATGATAGCCACCTTCGGTGGAAAAATAGTCTGTTGGTAGGGTCGTTAGGCATTTCAGTGGGCAAAATGGCATGTTGGCATGGTTGTTAGGCACCCTCGATGAGCAAAGTAGCCCGTCGGCACATCATCGGTGGGTGAAACAGTCCATTGGCACAGTCACTAGGCATCATTCGTGGGCAAAACAACCTGTTGGCATGGTTGCTAGGCACCTTCGGTGGGATAAACAACTCATTGGGCACCTTCGGTGGGAAAAACAACCCGTTGGCACGATGGCTAGGCACCTTCTGTGTGGAGAATAGCCAGTTGGGTAATTTGAGTTGGTAAAACAGCCAGTTGGCATGGTCGCTAGGCACTTTTGGTTGGCACGGTCGCTAGACAACTTTTGTGGGAAAAACAGCCAACTGGCGCAGTAGCTAGGCACCTTTGGTGGGTAAAACAATCCATTGGCATGGTCGCTATGCACCTTGGATGGGCAAAACAGCCCATTGGCATGGTCGCTAGACACCTTTGTTAGGAAAAACAACCCGTTGGCACAGTTGCTAGGAGCCTTTGGTGGGCAAAACAACCCGTTGGCACAGTTGCTAAGAGCCTTTGGTGGGCAAAACAACCCGTTGGCATGTTCGCTAGACACCTTTGGTGGAAAAACATCCTTTGGGGCACCTTCAATGGGAAAACAGAACATTGGAACGATAGCTAGTCACCTTAGGTGGGTAAAACAGCTCGATGGCAAAGTTGCTAGTCACCTTCTATGGGAAAATAACCTGTTGGAACGGTTTGTAGTCATCTTCAGTTAGGAAAACAACCCGTTGGCACAGTTGCTAGGCACTCTCTGTGGGAAAAACAATCCGTTGGGCACCTTCGGTTGTTAAAAAAGCCCGTTTGTATGGTCGCTAAGGCATCAACAATAGGCAAAATAGACCGTTGGCACATTCGCTTGGCATCATTTGTGGAAAAAACAACCCAATGGGCACGTTCGGTAAGTAAAACAGCTCGTTGACATAGTCACTAGGTAGCTTTGTTAGGCAAAAGAGCCCGTTGGCACAATCACTAAGCACGTTCGATGGGCAAAACTGCCCTTTGACTTGGTCGCTATACACCTTGGGTGGGTAAAACAATCTGTTGGCATAATCGCTAGTCACCTTTGGTTGGCAAAACAATCCGTTGGCCCCGTCACTAGGCATCTTTGATAAAAAAAGAGCCAGTTGCCCACCGAACAATCGTTGGCACAGTTGCTACGCACATTTGGTGGAAAAAACAACGCATTGGTGCACCTTCAGTGGGCAAACAACCCATTTGCATGCCCTCAACGGGCTTAATAGCCAATTGGTAAGCTGGCTAAGCACCGTCGGTGTGAAAAACAGCCCGTTCTCGCAGTCACTAGGCACTATTGGCTAGCAAAACAACCCGTTGGGCACCTTAGGTAGGTTAAAGCAACCTGTTGGCACGGTTGTTAGGCACCCTCGATGAGAAAAATAGTCTATTGGCATACCTTCGGTAGGCTAAATAGTCCATTAGAACAGTCGCTAAGCACCATCGATGGGCAAAACAACAGTTTGACATGGTCGGTAGGCACCTTCAGTCAGAAAAATAGCCCATTGGGCAACTTCAGTGGGTAAAATAGCCCATCTACACACCTTCTCTAATAGTCCGTTAGCACAGTCCCTAGATACATTTGGTGGAAAAAACAATCCGTTAGTAAGGTGGCTAGGCACCTTTGGTGGGCAAAGCAGCTTGTTGGCATGTTCGCTAGGCACCTTGATAGAAATAGTCCATTGGCACATCTTCGGTGAGTAAAATGGTCCATTGCAATAGTAGCTAGGCACATTTGGTGGAAAAAATGGCCCGTTGGCACACCTTCAGTGGGCAAAACAACTAGTTGGCACGCCTTTGGTAGGCAAAATAACACGTTGGTACGATCGGTAAGCACCTTTGGTGGGAAAAACAGCCTGTTGGCACACCTTCGGTGGGAAAAACAACACATTGACTCACCTTCGATGGGTAAAACAGCCCGTTCGCACGGCCACAAGGCACTTTGGGTGGGAAAAATAGCCCGTTGGGCAGCTTCAATGGGAAAAACAGCCCGTTGGGTACCTTTGGTGGGAAAAACAGCCAGTTGGAACACATTCGGTGGCAAAACAGCTCGTTGGCATAGCCACAAGGCAATTTCGATGGGAAAAATAGCCCTTTGGGAATCTTCGTTGGGAAAAATAGCCCGTTTGGCACCTTCAGTGGGAAAAACAGCTCGTTGGAAAACCTTCGGTGGGTAAAACAGCCCCTTGGCATGGCCGCAAGGCATTTTCGGTGGGAAAAACAGCCGTTGGGCAACTTCAGTGGGAGAACAGACCATTGGCACACCTTCGGTGGGCAAAACTGCCTGTTGGCTCGGCCGCAAGGAACTTTTGGTGGGAAAAATAGCCATTGGGCAACTTCGGTGGAGAACAGATCGTTGGGCATGTTCGAGTGGAAAAATAGCCTGTTGGGCACTTTCGGTGGCAAAAACAGCACGTTTGCACACCATCGACGGGAAAAACAGCCTATTGGCACGACCGCAAGGCACTTTGGGTGGGAAAAATTGTCCGTTGGTCACTTTCGGTGGGAAAAATAGCCTGTTGGCACTTTCGGTGGGAAAAACATACTAATGGCCACCTTTGATGGGAAAAACAGCTCGTTGGCACGGCCGTAAGGCAATTTTGATGGGAAAAATAGCTCGTTGGGCACCTTCGGTGGAAAAAAAGCCTGTTGGCACGGTCGCAAGGCACTTTCGGTGGGAAAAATAGCCTTTTGGCACTTTCGGTGGGAAAAATAGCCTGTTGGGCACCTTCGGTGGGAAAAACAGCCCGTTGGCACACCCTCAGTGGGCAAAACAGCCCATTAGCACGGCTGCAAGGCAATTTTGGTGGGAAAAACAACTCGTTTGGCACCTTCGGTGGAAAAAAGGCCTTTGGCACGACCGCAAGGCACTTTTGGTGGGAAAAATAGCCCTTTGGGTAGCTTCGGTGGGAAAAACAGCCCGTTGACATGGCCGCAAAGCACTTTCGGTCGGAAAAACTGCCCGTTGCTCACCTTTGGTGAGAAAAATAGCCCGTTGGCACACCTTCAGCTGCAAAACAGTCCGTTGGCACAGCCGCAAGGCATTTTCGGTGGGAAAAACAGCCCTTTGGGCATCTTCGATGGGAAAAATAGCCCGTTGGGCACCTTCGATGGAAAAAACAGCGCGTTGGCAAACCTTCGATGGGTAAAACAGACCGTTGGCAGGGCCGCAAGGCACTTTCAGTGGGAAAAACAGCCGTTGGGCAACTTCGGTGGGAAAACAGACTGTTGGCACACCTTTGATGGGCAAAAAACCCGTTGGGCACCTTCGGTGGGAAAAACAGCCTGGTGGCACACCTTCGGAGGGAAAAACTGTGCGTTGGTACACCTTAGGTGGGAAAAACATCCCATTGGCACGGCTGCAAGGCATTTTCGGTGGGAAAAATAGCCCATTAGACAAAGAGCCCTTTGGCACACCTTAGGTGGGTTAAACAGCACGTTGGCATGGTCGCAAGGTATTTTCGATGGAAAAACATCCCATTGGGTAACTTCGGAGGGAAAATAGACCGTTGGCACACCTTTGGTGGGAAAAACACCCTTTGGCTCACTTTTGTTAGGGCAAAATAGCCCGATGGCATAGCTGTAAGGCACTTTCAGTGGGAAAAACAGCCCGTTGGGCACCTTCGGTTGGCAAAACACCCCGTTGGGTGCTTTCGTTGGGCAAAACAGCTTGTTGGCACACATTCGGTGGGGAAAAAAGCCCATTGGAATGGTTGTAAGCCATTTTCGGCAAGAAAACACCCCGTTGGGCACTTTCGGGGGGAAAAACAGCCCATTGGCACACCTTTGGTGGTTAAAACAGCATGTTGGCACTGCCGCAAGGCGCCTTCAGGGGAAAAAAGCCTGTTGGGCACCTTCGGTGGGAAAAACAGCCTATTGGCTCACTTTTGTTAGGGCAAAACAGCCCGATGGCATGGCCGCAAGGTACTTTTGGTGGTAAAAATAGCCCGTTAGGCACCTTCGGTTGTAAAAACAGCTCGTTCGGCACTTTCGGTGGAAAAATAGCCTGTTGGGCACCTTCGGTGAGAAAAACAGCCCGTTGGGATTCTTTAGTGGGAAAAACAGCCCGTTCGCAAACCTTCAGAGGGCAAAACAGCCTGTTGGCATGGCCGTAATGTACTTTCGGTGAAAAAAATAGCCCTTTGGGCAACTTCGGTGGGAAAACAAACCATTGGCACACCTTGGGTGGTTAAAACAGCCCGTTGGCACGACCGCAAGGCACTTCAGGTACAAAAATAGCCCGTTGGGCACCTTCGTTAGGGCAAAACATCCCGATGGCACGACCGGAAGGCACTTTCTGTCAGAAAAATAGCCCGTTGGGCACCTTCGGTGGGAAAAACATCCCGTTGGCACGGCCACAAGGAACTTTCGGTGGGAAAAATAGCCCGTTAGCACACCTTCAGTTGGCAAAACAACCCGTTGGCATGGCCGCAAGGCACTTTTGGTGGGAAAAAAGCCCGTTGGCACACCTTCGGTGGTAGAAACAGCCTGTTTAGAACTTTAGGTGGGAAAATAGCCTGGTGGCACACCTTCGGTTTGTAAAATAGCCCGTTGGCAAGGCCATAAGGCACTTTCATTGGGAAAAATAGCCCGTTGGGCACCTTTAGTGGGAAAAACAGCCTGTTGGGCACCTTTGGTGGGCAAAACAGCCCGTTGGCACGGCTGCAAGGAACTTTCGGTGGAAAAACAACCGGTTGGGCAACTTCGGTGGGAAAACAGATCGTTGGCACACCTTCGGTGGGAAAAACAGCCCCTTAGCTCACCTTCGTTCGGGCAAAACAGCACGATGGCAAGGCCGCATGGCACTTTCGGTGGGAAAAACAACCCATTGGGCATCTTTGGTGGGAAAAACAGCCCGTTGGGTATTTTCGGAAGGAGAAACAGCGCGTTGGAACCTTCGGTGGGAAAAACAGCGCGTTGGCAAATTTTCGGTGGGCAAAACAACCCGTTCAGAACTTTCGGTGGGATAACAGCCCGGTGGCACACCTTCGGTTTGTAAAACAGCCAGTTGGCATGGCCATAAGGCACTTTCATTGGGAAAAACAGCCCGTTGGGCACCTTCGGTGGGAAAAACAGCCTGTTGGGCACCTTCGGTGGGCAAAACAGCCCGTTGGCAAGGCCGCAAGGAACTTTCGGTGGAAAAACAACTGGTTGGGCAACTTTGGCAGGAAAACAGACCGTTGGCACACCTTCGGTGGGAAAAACAACCCCTTGGCTCACCTTCGTTTAGGCAAAATAGCACGATGTTAAGGCCACATGGCACTTTCGGTGAGAAAACAGCCCGTTGGGCACCTTCGGTGGGAAAAACAGCCCATTGGGCATTTTCAGTATAAAAAACAGGCCGTTGGAACCTTCGGTGGGAAAAACAGAGCGTTGGCAAATTTTCGGTGGGCAAAACAGCCCGTTCAGAAATTTCGAAGGGAAAACAGCCCGGTGGCACACCTTCGGTTTGTAAAACAGCCCGTTGGCACGGCCATAAGGCACTTTCAGTGGGAAAAACAGCCTGTTGGGCACCTTCGATGGGCAAAACAGCCCGTTGGCATGGGCGCAAGGAACTTTCGGTGGAAAAACAACCGGTTGGGCAACTTCGGTGGGAAAACAG
>JAOTAY010021700.1:0-10258 GCA_025629805.1 Erythroxylum baracoense | reverse complement strand
TCCTTCTCACGACACTCTCTTTTTACAACCCTCATGATCTTTGATTTTGCCAAACTCCTTCACTTGTTTCTTCAAGACTGTATCATCTTCTTCATTTGTCATTAAAAACCTAATCTCTCCTTCATAAATGATGATGATCGTATGAAGTTGGGAAGCTAGGGTTAAGTGTGTTTTGAAGATCTTGAAGTTTAAACAAGTAAGTAACATAATACTCTTCATGATTTGTTGAATGAGACGTGTATGTTAATAGTTAGAAGTTAAATGATCATAAAATGAAGATGTGTATTTACTGAAACGTGAATGAGAAAGTTGGGTATGTTCATATCTTGCTTTTATATATTTGATGATCAATATTTCATAAGTTGTTGTTGAGATGATTTTTGAAATAGAAAAGATCATTATAATGATCTAAAGGGAGTGCAGAAATTTCAAAAGAGATGATATGCTCTTGTTATGTTTTTAATGCATAATCACATGAAATTTTGGGTAGTTGTTATGTGGATGAACTAGAATGATCTTGAGGTTATAAAAAGGGCTAAATTAGTGTTTTGAAATGAGGTGAATTAGAATGATAAGATAGAGATGAAATGAAGGTGAAAATGAAGTTAAAAATGTGCAAAAAATTGATAGTGAATTTGTATATGCATATGTTCTGTTTTGGTGCTTATGATCAATCATAGATTTTGATTTGTTTGTGAATGATGTTGTGTTGAAATGGAGGTGAGAATGAAGTAGAAAAGATATGGAATTAAGCTAGAAATGATAAACTAAGAGTCAGAGATGATAGATGTAACTTATAGTGATTAAAAACGCTAGAATATCCCTCTTAGATGTCCGTTAGGCGGACTTCATGTCTGTTGGGCAGATGTTCTAGGGTTTTACAACTATCCAGTGCTGCTCATGTCCGTTTGGAGGGATATTAGTCTACTGGGCGGATATACACTAGACATCTATAGAAATATGCAATTTTGATCCTTTAGATGGCAAAGTCTCTCCTTGGAGTGTTCACAAAATTTGTAGAACTTGGAGTCCTCTTTGAAAGCGTACTTGAATGAATTTAATTTGACATCCATAATGAAAGTTATGCCCCCTGTCCCAAAATTATATATATAAATTATTGACTTATCAATGCTTTCCTATAATGAATTTAGGTTTGAATGGAGCTTGAAATATAATTAGTTTGATTAGAAAATCAGAGATTAAATGAGTGATATGTTTAGGGTGATGATAGAGGATATAATTTAAAAATGAATTGTTATATATCAAGTGTTCAAATCTGGAAAATTGGAGATGTTATAAGAATAAAAGTGACCCTATGAGGGTTAATGTGACTCAAAGAAGATGAATGATGTGTATTAAATAAGGGCGAATGATAAATTGAATATTTTGGGGTCTTTAAATGTTAGAACAACCTTAGTGAATGATTGAATGATGAACTTAAAATAATCTTGTACATTTGAGGTGTAAGCCTAAGTTCAAATTTGACATATATGAGTTTTGAGGTATGAATCATCATAAGAGATGAATTAAGGAAACATACCCAGGATTGTCATTAAGCATGCATTATATGTGTGAATGAGTATCAATGTGATTGTGCAATATAGTAATATGTGTGCAATGTGTGTATTGCATGATGTTGATACATAGGAAAGAACATCAGTATCTAAATGTTTCCGGATCTTGGAAGCAAATGCTAATCTGGAGCGTACTGTGAGTCGATTGAGATGGTCTTACTTTAAATGATTTTTCAGTTTAAATTTTTGTAATGAATTATTATGTGATGTGCATGTGTTGATTCCGAACATTGAATGTCTGAGGCGTTTGATGCATGAAAATCATTGGAAGTGCTCATTGTATGTGAATTTGATAGAATAAGTGATTCTTAACATTATTGTTAAATGTCAGACATAAATTTGATGAAAAATGTGAATACGAAGGTGTAAATTGAACACAAATGATTGATTGAATTTATGTGAATCTGATACATTCCACTACATGAATGCGTGAACAGATAAAGACTGTTGTGACCGGAGTAGCCACTGAAAAAGAGCTTAAAGCTCAGAAAGTGATTAAGAGCCACAGGCTTACTATGTATAATGAGCCCTGTATCCCTAATGGATAAGGGACAATTATTAATGAGCCCGGTATCTACAATGGATAAGGGACAGTTACAGGCACTCGGTCACAACAATAACAATTGAAAGTGAATCTCACGAGCATTGCATATATAATTGATATGTATGTTTTAAATGATCGAAATGAACTATTTGACTGCTCTGAATGTGAAATGTGAAAAAATGAATAAAGTATTAATTGATGCTACATGATGAATTAAGAAGTGATGTGAATTATGTGATTACATGAATTGTTGTGTTATGTGATATAAGTGAGCAATCGAGGATGGTCCACTCACTGAGTTCGCAAAATTCACCAAAATTGCAACATTGTCTTTCAGGCTCAGAGGAAATCTCTAGTTCTACAAATTGAAGTATAGCCATTGCATTCGAATAAGAGATAAAGGTCGGGATCAGTTCGAGTCTACATATATATTTCATTATTTTTGTATTAAAGTGTGTATTCATAAGTACTGTACAATGTAAATGTGAATGATTCAGAAATGAAATAACTTTTTGACTGAAAGTATTTTGTACTTGTAATGGACCCAAGTAATTACTGAAAATTTGATGATATGTATATTGTTTGTAACATTGGTGATTGGAAATGTTTATGAGTAAAATGGATCATTATTGATTATTGGTTTTTTGAAATATGCGTTTGATGCGTGAAAATTTTTTAATGAGTATGATTGACTGACTGTCTTAGCATGCCACCCTTGTAGAGTATGCTCTCGAATACCGACAGTATGTACGGAAATATACACTATAAGAGTGGGGTGTTATAAGAAATAAATGACACGTGGCATTAGAATTGAGTGACAAATGGCTTAGATAATTGGGTGACAAATGGCTTGAAGGTTGAGAGACAAATGGACTAATTATTAATTGACATTTGGTACCATAAGTAGAAGACATATGGTATGGCTCTTTATGTGGCAAGTGCCATGAAAAATGTCATAACATTTGCCATACACCTAACCCACACATTATACCACGTACATGAAGACCATTTCACTCTTTCATTTCTACTTTTTGCTACATACTCTCTTCTTCTCCTTCTCTCATTCACGACACTCTCACCTAACCCACACAACTTTGAGTCTTGTCAAAAAATTATGCACTAGCCAGTCCAAGATTTCGTTGTCTTCTTCTTATTACTAAAAACCCAACCTATTCCACCTTAAATTGGTGATGACTGTGTAAGCTTAGAGAGCTAGGTTACCTCATGATTTGAGGAAGCTTTTGAGCTAAAGAAGTAGGTATGATGTTGGTCTTCATGGCTTGTTTTAATAAAAACATTTATGATACGGATGGATTGATTGTGAAAATGATGTTTGAAGTGTGCTGGAATATTGATGAAAGAATGGATACAATCATGTTCTATTTTTGTGTAAATGATAAACAATAGTTTATGAATTCTAGTATGGATGATTTTAAGTTGGAATTGAGGTGATATTGATGAGGAATTGAGGTCTAAATAATGAACTATGAAGAAGATGTTTTGGACTTAGTATGTAAGGGTTAAAATATGGAAAATTTTAAAGGAGATGGATGAAAAATTCACGGATCACTCATCCCACAATAGTGGGAAGGCCTCCATGATCATGGGAAATGCATTGGAAGTGAGATTTTCCCTTTTGAGTGATTATTGAACCAACTAAGGATAAGTTACTTTGGTGCATTTAGACTTGATTGAGGCTTGAAATGAACCTAGTTTAATGTTGGATTGGTTGATTTAGTGTTTGATAAGTTTAGTTTGTTAATTGATATTTTAACTTAAGGAATGGATTGTAATATCAATGTATCTAAGTTTGAAATTTATGAGTATTAAAGGAAGAAAAGTGTTCTTAGGAATGCAAATGTGATCCAAAGGCTATGAGTAAGGTGTATTAGGTATGAATGAATGAAAATTGGGATATTGTGTGATTATATAATGTTAGAAAAGGAATTGATGAATGTATGATTGATGAAATTAGAATAATCAAGTTTACTTGAGGTAAAAGCCTAATTGCAAACTAGTTATATGCAAGTTATGATGTAAGAATGGTTAAGAGTTGTGATTTAATGATACATACCTGGGAAAGTCAATTGAGCATACATTGAACATGACACATAAACATGTTCATGATTGAATATTTATATGATTGATCAACTTAGTAATATGTGTATAATATATGTGTATTGCATGACTAAAGAAGCGCAAATAGAAAGTTAGCATCCAGACATTGTCGAGTCGTCAAGATAATAGCTTATCTGGAGCTTACTTTGAGTCAACCTAGATGTTTTCTCACTACGATTGATTTGTTTTTGTTTAAATTTTATTTATTAAATTGTTATTGATATGATTTTGATAATTCTGGATGGTCCGAGGAGTTTGATAATTGAGATTGTATTGGGAGTGCTTCAGAATTGTATGTGAATTTGGAAAAATATATGTGCTCAACTAAATGTTGAATGCCGGACTTAGATTCGATGAATATGTGATAAATGACTGTGTGTAATGAATGAAAGTTATTGATTTCATATAATGAGAACTGATGCATTTCATCACATTATTATGCATGATCAGATAAAGGAGTTGTGACCAGAGTGACCAGTGAAAAAGAGCTTAAAGCTTGAAAATGTGCACAAAAAGCCACAGGCTTTGTTATTAATGAGCCTGGTATCCATAAAAGGTATAGGATAGTATATGAAATAAGCTCGGTATCCACAACAGATACGAAACAGTAAAAAGGTGCTCGATCACAATAAAGTAAAAATGAATGGAGTCACATGTGCATTTGCATATACAACTTGATATGTATCATATGTATGATTGAATTAAATTATTGGATTGTTCTGAATATAGTGAGATGAAAATCGTATTTGTCTAAGCATGATTAAATGTGACGATTTGTTCAACGTTAGATGATACAGATCGCTTGTGAATTTGATTGTGAATTGTCCTTTTGTTTTGATATGAGTGAGCACATCAATGATGGTTCACTCATTGAGTTCGCAAACTCATCAAAATTGCAAACGTTGATTTTTAGGAACGAGGGAGACCTAGTTCCTAAGGCAAACTAATAGAAGTCTAGTTTTGTCAAACTTTGGAAAGCAAGAAAAGCTCAAAGGTCTGGTGAGTTGATACTGAGGAGTTTAGATATAATACTTTTATTTAGTTTATCATTTCATATAGAACATCTTGTAAAAGAGTAGTAAACTCTCAGCCGTTTTTGGTAGTGTAATTATATGTATTATGTAGTGAAATGCTACATTACAATTTATGTTTATGAATGAAATGGGAAAAGTTGATCATTTGACTACTTATGTTCTGTATGATGCCATAATAATTAATAAGTGTATGTGATTGCTCTAACATGCCATTTTCATATGGTATGTTCTTGAATGTCCTTTGGACGTTTGAGCATATGCCTTATGGAGGTGGTGTGTTACATATTATATATTTAATGAATTAAAATTAATTATTACTTATAATTTGATTTAATTGATAAAGTTAATTTAATAATTATTAATAAATATAATTAATTTAAAAATATATAAATTTCAAATAAAATTTGACTTAATAATTAAAAAAATATATAAAAAATTAGTTTAGAAATAATAATTTTTAAATTATTTATTTTAAAAATAAAATATTTTTATTAATACTTTATTAATAAATATTGTATAAAAGATTAAAATAAAATAAAATAATTTATTTTAAGTTTTATTTAATGTATAATTATTATTAGTAATAAAATATGTATTTTATTTTAAAAATTAAAAAATCATAAGAAAAGTTAAACTAAATAGCTAATTAAGAAAACTTTGAAAAAAAGAAGGGGGAGGGCAATTTTTTAAAAAATTTTTGCTAAAAAGTCCTTATATTTTTAAAAATTTTCAGTACTGGTTAATATATGGTCAATATTATAAATACCATAGATACCAGACAAAACACATCGGTACCGACCGATATTTACACCTGGTACATAAGCACCTCTAATTCATATTGTTTTTTGGCTGATACGGTACGTATCACTCGATACCGATAAGTATGGAACGAAATTTAAAACCTTAGCTACAACATACTAGGAAATTAAGGCATTGATGTCTCATGCCTCATCCTGAGAGATGTATGACATCACTAATATCTCAAACTCTCGTGAGAGAGTATTAAGTACTTGATCCACTATGAGTGTGTTAGGAATGGGCGCATCAAGTGCATTGAATTTGCTTTGAAGTTAAACCATCCTGATGATGTACTCTCTGATGCCTCCTTCTCCTATGTATCTCATAGAGAATAGCTCTTTAATTAAGGTGCTTTGCTCCGCATGGGAAGACACCTTGTACCTCTGGAAAATACTATCCATAAACTCCTTTACTATGACTGTGTCTGGTAATCCGCTAAGCAAATTTTCTGAGATTGACCTTTTAATGGTCAATTAACACATCCTATTTGACCGCTCCTAGATTGCCACAGCCACCTTATCAGCTTCTGAGCTAATATCAGTGAGTGAAGAAGGTCCCATATGCATCGCCATGTTGATGTCGGCCATCTCCAGGGAAAACTCAATATCCTTTTTCCACTTCTTGAAATTGAAACTAGTTAAGGTCTTAATCATGACAACATTGATATTTATAGAAAAGGTGACTGCAAAATAGCAAAGACAATGTAGATATCAACATAAATGCAAGATAACAACGATACTTAAAGTATTAAAGGAGTATCTATACTGAGAATGCAATCACATATATTATAAAACACCTATGGGCTGAATACATAATATATGCAATTAGATCTCCACATAAAAGCGATCAGAGTACAAACTATCAACTCTCATGACACTACCACCTGTGGGTGAATTGATCATTTACACAACAACTTTCCTCCATCTAATGCCTTTATGTACATCTCAAAATCTCATAAAAGGCCAACACCTGTGGGCAGAATAACCAAACATGAGACTAGAAACATCCTCAACATGCAAGCGGTATAATCCAAATACTGAGTTGAAAGGCCACTATGGTGGCTACAATGTCACTAGTACCCAAAAAGACCATAAACACAAAGGATACATCCTTATGTTATCCTCACATTCTATATGGGCATAAAGTGTGTGAAAATTAGTTATAAATGCAAAAAGTAAATGCACAATCAAATAATCACATACTGGTACTAAAAAGATTGTATTTAAACTTTATTTGAGACTTTTATCTTAAAAAAATCTCAATTAGAGTGACTATCGTGCTTTCCCGAATACCGACCCTACCATATGAGACACGAAACCTTAAGTCTCTACCTTATGTGTAGTTCGGAGCACAAAAACTTGCTCAAAATTAGCTTTAAAACCTTTTCCGGAATCTAATTACCAACGTAATAAGTCCAGGAAAATTGAAAAATTAGTTCAAAAATTCCCCCGACTCGAAAACTGAGCAAAAAGGACTCGGGGCACCCTTATGGAAATTCTGAAAAATTTCCCCTTTTTTATGGTGCTGACGTCAACAGTATTGTAGCGCCCGCTCGTCTCCGCTCGTGGGACAACGGGCTACATGAGAGACGTGCCACGTGGTTGGCTGTAGCTGGCATGTGCAACGTATGCACCAACCAAACCGCCCTTGAGCGATTACAGTAGCATCGTCGAGCGTGTGAGGATGATTTTCGGCTATCCTAGAGTTTTATTTCTCACTTTCTGGCCTGTTTTTGATCAATTTTTCATAGTTAGCCTCATTTATACCACTTTCACGTAATCATGTACGTAAAAAAACTGAAAAATAAATCAAAAACTAATAAAAACCCTAATGGATGAAAACTGAAAAAACCTTCGCTTTCGACAACCCGATCACGTAATCGCTCTGATACCAAGTGTAACATATAGCATAGACCTTATTACGTGTCCTGGATGGTTCATGAAAGAGTAAAAAATAAAGGAAATGCAGAATACCTGATTTTAGTTCCATTTTCCATGGCTAAAACGAGCTCCAATCTTCTGGGACCTTCACGGGAATCATTCACCGACACGTGGTTACTGTCTTTATACAGTTTTCGTAAAACGTAAGCACTCGTAACAGGTCAGACAATTTATATGCTTACAAATGATATAAGCAACTGCAGGAGACCTTAACCTTTATATATAGCTTCCATATCGGACTTTCCCATCACAGACCCGATATGGGTCTGGTCTATATTAATCCGGATCTATTTTCCTTCTGGACTTTAACCCATTGATTTAGATCATTTATTAGGTTTCTTTATTATCTTTATATGGATCAAATTATATAACTTAACTGATAAGTTATTGAAAAAATCAAATATGTAATTAAATGTTGTCCAACTTTATGGGAAAAGTCTAACATGACTACATCTTTAACCAACTCCATATTGTCATTTAGTTTGAGTAGTGGAATTTCCTCTGGTAAGTACTTAATTGCATCCATAACTATACCCTGCATAGTTAATTCTACTTGTTTTTGCTATAAATTGGTCCATGCATATGAGTTTGCCTACAAAGCTAGCCAAGTGGCTCAATCTAGTGGTTATCCAATACTCAAGAGATATGCCATAAATGCACATCCATACGGCGATGTTTGATTGTTTAATTTCTTAACAATCTATTCCTGGTCTCCAGTTTTGCCGTAGCAAAGGCTTGTTGTTCACATGTCAAGGGCTAGATTCAAACACTTTTGTGACCTCAGATTTACTGTGAAATTTAAATAGAAAGATGTCTTGGTCATTGAAAAGTAATTCTTTGAAGCCTAAGGATACTGGTTGTTCAATGCCCAAGTCCTCATTGCAAGAAAAGAGGTTCTTCTATCCATAAAAAAAAACCAATCATAGTAGCATTCCAAATTTCAGCTCCTGATCTGAGAGCTTCTAGAGGTGGTGCAGCAATTCAGGAATTCTTGGAGGAAGGTATGAGAGTTTGAGTTCAAGATTGGAGTATCTAATGACTTGGGCCCATGACCTTTTAAAGGTACATGTAAAGACTGGAATGTTACCTCCAAGAGTAAGCTTGGGGGTGAGTGTAAGAAAATGCAAGGAAAGGGGCCAACAGGGGCAGAGGGGAGAATGCTGGAAAATTTAGAGCATTCTCTTAACTACAAGGATTGAAATTTGGAGGGTGAGAATAGAAAGTCTTCAGAAATGCACTGCTCAAGGCTGATAGAGATACTAGTAGGAAGCATGTTGGAAGATAGATCAGGAAACCGTCAATAAATTTTTTTCTAGAAACTGTAAATTATAGTGGAGGGAAAAGGGAATTTAGAAGTTCACCATTGCAATTATCTAAAGAAGAGAGTGATGAGAACAGGAATGAACAGGGAAGAGAGAATGAGTTGAAGGAAAATGGAGGTGGGCAGGAGCATATGTAGAGTGATATGGAGGGTTGAGAATTGAAAACCAACTAGAAACCTATAGTAAAAAGATGAGAGAAGGAGAATAAATGAGCAGAAAAAAGCCACGGTAGTGAGATGGAGGAGCTTGTCACACTAGCCATTTGATTAATATAGCTTCAACGATCTATCTACAGATGAATTTTGAATTCTATAATGGACTATTATTTAATCACTGAAATAATGAAATGCCTCTCAACATCTTGTTAGACCTTATATGGAATTTTGACTAACTTCTTCATATTTATAATTCTTAGATAATAAACCTTAGTCGAGTACAAGTTTTGAGTGAAGTAACAGGAAGGCTTTAGAAAACAATTCAAAATCCAAATACCTGAGTAATACTCTCAAAACAAAATTGACTCCTTTTTTTACTAGATTATCTTGATTAGTATTGCATTATCCCATTATGCTTTCGTACAAAGTTTACAATCCTCAGACTGTCTATCTATGGTTGACCTCGCTTGAATTTCAAAACAATACGATTAAATTAGTTTGTAATTGTAGAGCCCCCTTACCACAGGGTACAAACCGAGATGCCTGGAGGTCATTCCAGTACATATCCTACGATAAGGGCGAGCTACGTTCAATCACTACATTCACTTCACATGACATCATATCATTATTCACTTATAAAGCATCATAAGAAAATCCCAATATTTTAAAACTAACTTTTTCCTCATTTCACTTCACAAAATCGAAAGTCTACATTGTACCTTTAAACACTTACTACATGTACATCATCAAAACCTAGTACAAAAGTACTACAT
>JAOTAY010021699.1:0-10259 GCA_025629805.1 Erythroxylum baracoense | reverse complement strand
ATATTATGGATATGGAATGGTATATATATTATGTATTTATAATATGCAATGTAATACATGTACACATGTAATTAACTGTCACACATACTAATAATCTTGTGTATCTTCATGATCTGATATCATATTCGGCATATCATGTGGGTACTGTGCTATATTGGTATTTAGGTCTACTATAATGGGAAGCATGACATTATGGACATATTAAGGTATATTATGTAATAACCAACTACAAGAGTGTCACTTGATAAGTGGGTGTTATAGCTTGTGGGTGCGATGGTAATGTGTATGGAAATGTCAGATATACCTGCAAATGTGAGTACAAATATTTATAATTACATGAAAATATATGTACCTATCCAGTGTAATGACAAGCACTCCAATGTAGGTACTAACACCATAACACCATAGTGTAACCAATAATGTCGTAGGACAAGCATAGATAATGTACTAAAGATGTTTACTATATAGGTACCACCCACCAGTATTACCTCATAATATGAACTACTATATTATGTACCATTGGTATGACATATCTTGGTGACTAGGGTATACAGGCATAATTCAAGGGTTATATAGGTATCAGTCCAAATGTAATGAAATATAGCACATGCATACATATTGCTGACCAACTATATTGTGTCATTACCCCTATATATAGTACCGTATAGGTTGGATTATAATAGACATTAAGATAATATTATAATTGGATGGATATAACATATCAATATTGATGTGTTATATCCATTCAATTATGATATTGATACCATCATATCAATATTAGGATATAAAACAAATGGGTATAAACTACAACATGAAGTCCTTGGTCTTTATAATGGTAATAAAGTGAAGTTGGTGGTATGCCCTTATATAGAGACACTCAGATATAATTTCATGCTTGGTAATACCTTTAAGCATGGGGTGTATAAAAACACCCAACCTCCAAATTAGTATGGGTTGTGAGTATAACTTTCAACAATGTATACATCATACTATGCAAGGTAACGTATGACATTGAATGTCAGTTATATAGACTTGTGTGTGGGGTATCCCCTAATGTGACTTGTATTATTAATTTCATATAATATGCATTGTATGATTATGCATTGGTGAAAATTATCCCAGTTGCATGCATATACTATATGAATGGTATCTACATTTTGAATAAATAATCCTTTGTGTGTATAAATATGTAAATTAAACTATGTGCAAACACTAATTGGTAAGTTATACATGGATTGCACCTAGGATATCATTGACTAGATAGGGATAAATTATATACAACCTCAATAATATAGTAGCATGGGACGGTGAGTGGGTACAATACATGTGTACCCTACCATTAACATGATTGTTAATACAGCATGTATGTCATATTTAGTACGTTGATAAATGGACGACATCATATACCAAAAATACATGTACCCTAATAAATAGGAACATAACATGGCCATAACATTGTGTAACATAGGGTTGATTAGTCATTGCCACATACCGACTATATATGCGTGTAGATAGATATAGATAGTCCTTCCACGCCACTTATAGTACACAAAATCCTCATCATTGACGTGACATACTATGGCTTTGCATACATAATTAGATACCCACATATGCAAATAACCTTAGTATCATGTATGATTCTATAGCACATTTAGGTGTACATGTTTAATTAGAGTACATAAATACACGGGAATACTATATACAAGGCTATATGAGCATGCGTAATGTGCCTTAACATTGGTATTCTAATAAGATGTATACCAGGCCAGATGGTACTATAATTAAGGATATATGTAATTAGGGTAATTATTGGTTGGAATATTGATACCCTATGGTATACCAGTTTATGATGTTATTAGATGGAATGAGCATGGTATACAATGGTTACTATACACTACATGTATACATATAACTACATGTATAGACATGTAGTTATATAAAGAGTACTACATCTATATGTTTACCATACATACCCTGGGAGTTAACATTACTATATGGCCAGTCCATATGAGTACCTCTGTTATATGCAAAGGTTATGTGATAGTATATGCAAATGCCCATTCATATCATGGTATGAATGTATGTACCTTACTGAGGCTATCAGGGTATGCATAACCACCCATTGATAGTGACTTCTATCAAGCTACATGTACCTGTAACTTGGTGGGATGGATCACTATGGGCTCCATATGTGTGTATACAATTGGCCATTATTTGTCTAATTCATGCCATTAATGGTATATCTGGTAATGGATATATACTTGCATCCCAATAGACGTGTTACACAAGTATTGCAACGATACATGCACATAATATGCCTTGGATAGGATAGTTACAAATAAGTTGCATGTACATATATGTCACTGAGAAAAATGTCCTCAACAGCCATGGTCATTAATTATCACATCAATAAATACACACACAACCATATGTTTACCAAGACATAATGTTGTATGGTTACCTGTATACACCCCAATGTGTATTACATATGAGTTTATGATCAGATATATGAAACACTATATGGATGAGACTAGTTACTTTCAATGTGCCCTGGTATCATGTATTTATACAATGCAACATAATACATGTATACCCTAAATAATGTGGGTACTCTGATATGGTCTTTGCAACCACATGTGCATACATGGAGAATATGGCATCAGTATATTAAATAACATGACCTGTATAGCTTAAACATATATACCCATACAATACATTCATACTGGGATGTAAGGTTACTTCCTAGTAAGTATGTACATGGTCATCCCAATAAGGTTACATATCACACACATAACTGGTAGATGGCTACCTAATTATTATCTATCATACACATGACCATCAGTTATGGACACATGATTACTGTGTGTATAACACACAGTGAACATTACTTACCAAATGAGTAGGGGAGCAATATATATGCACACATACGTTCCAGCATACTAAATAAGTATAATAAGTATATAGTACATTTTATGAATACACAGTGACATATTCTACATATAGCATCCAAGTCATATGCTAGTGCCTTATACAATTGTCCCAAAAGCTTGTACTGTACATTAATCTACTATATGTACATTATAGTAGGATATAATGTTATAGTACTCATTATCAACCTGGCTAACAACCAGTTATAATACCCATACAGTCTTTACTATTATATGTCCCACTCACAGGATATACTATACATGTGAGTATACCCAACTAACCTAATTACGGACTATTATACTTTGGATAAATAGTCCGTATTATGTTACTTGTCTTAACACATATATATGTTATGTGTACTTACCTATTTATATAGAATTATACCATTTTAAATTCTAGTTACAATGAATATCAATACCCATTGGCCCTATATTGGTGAGTTTATTATGGCCTGTGGTGTATCCTTACTATCCTATATGAATTATGTGCATATAGAGGACCTGTTCCAACTTAAGATGTAATCACACTAAATTACATGTAGTGCCAACCATGTTACACTAAATTGCAAAAGGAGGCTTAGGAGCTAAAATTGGATCAGATTTGAAGTTTGGATGTCCAAGGCAAGGGCTGAACGAAATTTCCATATCAAAGGCCCAACATTCAAGTTTAATGTTCCTAAAGATCAATTACAAGATGTTGGAAGCCCAATGACAAGAGCTAGGTCCAAAGCAATGAAGTTCATTGAATTATTTGATCCAAGACCTTCAAGAGATAGAACCCATGTTGTTGAGTCAGATTTCATCTCATAAAGGTCCACAAGGCATCGTCTTACTCCTTGAAGCCCAATATGAAGTGTCCAAAGGTCCACATGAAGTAAAATTGGGATCATTCACTTAAAATACCATGTCACAACCATTTTTCACTTAAAAATAAGAAGAAGAACGTGATCTATAAGGTCCAATATATTTAGATCATGTTTTAATTAGTTCCCTTTTTGTTTTCCTTGAAAGAAGGCCATCTAGTCAACACCTTTCCAAGTTTATTTTGTTTCCTTTTAGGGATTGATTTGTTTCATTTGTTTCCTTTTATTTAGTTTTTTATTTAGGACATTAAGTTAGGAAGTCTTCCTATAAATAGGCACCCTCTATGTACTTTAGAAGGGGATTTTCATTTTAGAATACTATTGAGTATTATTGGGAGCATTCTTGCTTTCTTTGTATTCTTTGAAAATACCTGACTTATCGAAGTGGTGGTCTTCCTTTATGGCATCCCAAGGTTAGAGTTTTAAGAGACAAGTTCTTTTAGGGTTCTTTCCATTGACCAACATTCTTGCTAGGGTTCTAAGAGATAAGTTCTCTTAGGGTTTTTTCTATTGACCAACATTTTTCAAACCCCTTTTCTATTTATGTTCTATTTCTATCTTTTCAATTTTGATTCTAGTTGTTCCGGGCATAGTTCTATCTTGTTGAAGGTTCTCTAAGACAAGTTCCTATTGGGTCTCCCATCATGTGCTTGTATCTTTTCAGACAGTATACGGGCATGCATGAATGTTGTATATTAGTGATATGACCATATCAGAGTACCCACATTACTAATGGAATGTAAGATATCGATGTTCATTATGGGCCTATAACTTTGGTAAACTATGACGTATATATTGTATGGACAGCCAAATCATTACAATATCAGTGAAGCACTGTATAATTGCTTCCCATTATAGTAGATTTAAATGACTTACCATAGGAATGATGTAACTGATATTCCAAGATAGTACCATATTTATGGTTGTTAACTTGTATGTCACAATATGTATACATACCTTAGGTTGCATACCCTATAGTGGGTTGTCTTCCAAAGTTACGTACATAATATATAGGGTCATACACCAACCATGGTACTGTATGGCATTATGTACCTATGTTGCCAACAGAATATCAACTACCATGTCACATACCACTACCATGGTTGGTATATGACGCTATATATTATGTACATACATATTGCAATTATATTTGACTTGCATTTATAACATTATAATGTTGGTAAACGTATAATAGGATAGCAATCTATGGCTATACATAGTGTTTGTGTATGTGAGTTATGGGCCCATCAGTATATGTATCAACAGAATATATATACACTCACAAATTACTAGATGGTTCATAGGTATATAAACCAGTTATTAATATTGGGCCATTATACCACCCTATTAACTATAGTGTAACTTGATATACATAAATACCTTAGCATATGTACATATCATAGACCTATGGTATGGTATGGAGTAGGTTATGCACATAATGTCTATGGTTATAATAATATGTTATAAATTGATAGGTATCCCATACACATTATGTTAGCCATAAGGATATGACACCTAGTATGTGTCATTATGTTGTAATATAGTCCCAGTACAAGTAATGCTACAAGTACCTAGCTGTAGTATAGGTTATTACATATACTCATGATGTACATACAAAGTGGTTATACACATACAAATATCTGTTTGAATGGGTATAGTGGTAATAGGGACATTGTGTATGTACCCTACAATACTATATATTTTACCCTATTGATACATTACATGCTATCACCCTTTATATATACTGTAAAAATGTAACTTGGTACATTACATCATATTCCATAATGCATATGGAATACATCAAACAAGGATGTACAAGGGCACTCAGTAGAGGAGATGTACTCTACTGACACACAGGCCAGATGTTAATGTACCATACATACTAGATGAGAGATGTTAACTCACATTTTATAGTTAATGCACTCTACTGACCATGTATGAGATGTTCTCATAAATGTACATATAAGGTATGTGTACACATACCTAGGCCACTTGGGTAATATTCATATGATAGGGGTACATACATATAAATGTATGTCAGGAAAATACGGACTGAATGCATTTACTAGAATATGGCACCATATGAGTAATAAAATTTGTATCTTCACCATTCTTAGACAAGTTGGATATTATGTACCTTACTATCATACACATCCCATAATGTGTATAACCATACTAATACTAATAATGTATTAGTATGGATGTATTATGGGACATATGTAGGTACATTATGGAATGTTTTACCATTATAGGTTAGTTGTACATTATGAAGTCAATTGTATTAGTTTATATGGGTAAATATTATTCATGGGTACTATTGAAGATGGGTATTGTCATATGACATCTCTTATGTCATATCGCCCACCAACAGATTGTAGTGGGTGCTATAGTACCAAGTGGGATCTATTTGGGTGCATACAATATGTCTAGGGATAATCAACTAATACAATTTGCATATCCCATATGATTACACTATAGTCCTATGTTATACCTACATGTATGGTTATGTATCCTATTCACAAATGGGATACCTATGAGTAAAATGCCCTGGATGTCAGATTGATTTGGACCAATGGTGATGTACCATAAGTTAGTATACTAAATGGTACATACAACCTCTATAAATGGTTAGTACAAATCTAAGTATAGGTAATCACTATTTGGTAACGTAGCACCTAAATACATTAGGTGCTACATTAAAGGCATAACATGTATATCATACAAGTGTACTTAATCATGTATGAATCCAATATATTTCACCCCTCAGATATAGGTGTATGAACACATGGGTACACACATGGTCAACATACACATGGGTGTATATACCATATCTATTACATAGATGTGGTAGCTGACATCTATGTAACCCCATATTCTACCTTAGTACTTGGTACCAATACCCTAATGTGTACATATTTATATGTACACATTAGGGTATTGGATACTATAATAAATGTATGTTAGGTTAAATTGTTTAAGGGATACATATTACATACCCAATTGTAATATAAGTGCCTTTGCCCAAGATATATGGTGGAATATCTTACACATATAGATTTCAGTTATATATGGAGATCCACTTATAAGGATCTCCATATATATACCTTATAGGTATATGTAAACACTCTTTACATACCATGTACAATCAAATTCTGAATAGTTATACCACCCTTGATTTATCTATAATATGTATACCCTATAACATAGGTAATGCATGGCAATTACTCACACCCATGTATTACATATCATACAATTGGGATATATCACTGAGATATATTGTCATATTATATACAAGCATGTCTTACTATTATAATCCATGAATTATACCCAACAAGGTATAATCCACACATAGGGTATTTTCACAAATAAACTATTATATCAAGTATAACTGCACGTTGTATGATCATACAAACATGATCATACATACCCCACAAGTATTGTATATGTGAAAACCACACATACAAACCTGTATAATAGGGTGTAATAGTAGATATCCTTTTAGATATCTATAATACTCCCCACATATGTTTACAAAACATATTTGTAACCATATGTTACAAATAAGTCATGGCAAAATCCATTCTATATATGTGATTACCAGATGCGTATAGATATGCTTGGTGGCATCTATGTAATAGTTAGGGAGTTTTACATACTGCACAGTATGTATACACACTAAACCATTTAGATGCACATACACCTATAGTATGGCAACAACCCTTAGCTGATACATATCACCCAATAACCATAGTTGACATGTGTGGGTGATGATGTAGCATCCGTATATTAGGATATATATATATATATATATATATATATATATACTCTGTGTATGGTACCCATCAACTACCAAATTATATGAAGGTTTGTACTTCATACATTCAATATATTGTGGCATGCATATACGTGCCACATTATATTGAATGTATGGTATATAAGTAGTATACTATGTTGGTATAACTATCTGCACATAACACAAATACTAGTAAATGCAAGGAATATCATTATGGTAATTAATTGTGTGACAATTACTATTATGTACTACTACCAATGATAACTAGTTAGTGCTAGATACCCTATGGCTTGCAATGGTGGGCTGTAGGAAATGGATTTTGACTAGTACACCCAATAGTGATATGTAGGAAGTGAGTTGGACCATAATTATACCATGCAAAGCACATAATCCAATCAACCTTATATGAGTGTTATATCAACACAGTACCATGGTATATTTCCTTGGGTACCACATGTTATACCAATGATGTGGATGTACCTCTAGGTATAATTAACATCTTCAAAAGTATGCAATACAGTCAGGTACCTGTATATGACATAGGTAACATATGTACCATAGACTTACCTAACCCTTATAACTATGTGCCACGTTTATCTTAAAAATATGGTTGGGATTGATACCTAGGATAAGACACATTAGTAGGTTAGATACTAATAGTGGGTACCATAATTTACACAATACTGTAAATGTATGGCTAGGATTGATACTAATTTGGTAACTAGTTGTATATTAAATTGATACCACCTGGACTACATAGATGGTACCCTGTACATTTTGATACCAATCATACAGGTTAGCTGTATATTGTTGTGACCACTCTATCTAGGCCATAAATGACATCGTACTACCACTCATGGTAACCTTGCCACACCATTATATCTTGTAGTACCATACTATGTAATAAGTTATGTACTAGGTATGTATATAGCCATGTGTGTACCCATGTGTTCATGATGTATGTACCATATATCAAATCCCCTTGGGCCATAACATTGAAAATACCATGTACAACTAATGGGGACCATGTATGTTATTTCATACCATATAACCATAATATTTAGCACCATTAATATATCCATAAATGCCCTATGACATTCTGGTATAAATAATACATATGTACCCAATATTGCCACCCTATATTCAATGTCATGTTTAATGGGTAGTATACATCTATACACTATCAAGATGTAAGGATAGAGATTAGCATTTCTTAGACATAACTATATTCCTGTATAGGGTCAGTACCCTATACATTAGGTACCTATAATGATAGGGTCATCCCCTTATCTGGTGCATTGGGACAATGGCTATTTTGATATGTTATGTAGATGGTAATTAGGGTACATATAAGTTGGTACAGCCATTTGTATACCCGTGTGTATAGGGTCCCTATATGAATATTATAGGGCACACTATATCAATGGGTATGTACCTACCCACTTGATATAGGTAGAGGATTGGTATGCAGATGATGGTACATATGTCTATAGTACCATCTAATACTACCATATTTATTACATAGATGTGGCAATGTGGCACTGTATGTCCACTCATACGTGGGTATATATGCAACAGGGATATATAGTTATATGTGTATCTGTTATGACATATATGAGAACGGGATTGGTCCCATATGTACAATGGTATATATAGGTCCATGTGGAACCATAATGTACTGATAATGGCATGATATACAATTATCATTTATATGTACCCCATTATATCCCATATATAGATGGCTATGGGCCCATAGGATTAATGGTCATATACCACACACTCATATATGCCAATATTGTATATATAATATTTATAACATATAATTGGCACTTACATCATACATATATGCATATATACCTCAATAGCCATCTGTATTATAATGGACTTATAGTTACCAGTATACCATTATTCTATTAGTCATTTACCATAGTATATATGGGTATTTAATTTATATACATGAAGTAAAACCACCCTGTACCATTAGTTACATATAACTATCTGTAGGTACATATACTGACATATATGTATGTAGCCCTAATTATAACTTGATGTACCCACGACTATTAGGTTGCATATACATTACACTATGTATAAGACTCTGTATATGTCCCAATTATGTAGGCCAGGTTATAGTATCCATTGGGTTATATAATTACCTAGTGTCATACGTGTGCTGTGAGATATACATTGCTATGTTACATGATTATTTATACTATACCAACACAGTATATGGCACATTAATGTCTAACATGTTGTATACCAATATACAAATATCATGTGACCTAATACCAGTTGTGGATATCCAATTTAGGGTATGGCAACCTACTCCCATACAGTGTATGGTTCCACAATAAATGGTATTAGCCAACCCATTCTCATATATATGTGATATGTTACCCTATCGGTTGGTATGACCATTGGTTAGCCAATATACCAGATGTATTCAACCTAAATGATCCATACAGATACTATGGTTACTGTCACGAAGGTCTACTTTGGACCCGAACTTTTGCCACAAGTCTCGCCCACCTTCGTGCGGCAATCTCGCTTCGGTCCGCTTAAGCAAGATTCAGCCTTCTCACGTGAATGTCGCCGAACGATTCCGTTAGCCCTCGAATACCTCACGCGCACACAAGTGTTTAAGTGTTTCCCTCACACACGAAAAGAACACAAGTG
>JAOTAY010021698.1:0-10260 GCA_025629805.1 Erythroxylum baracoense | reverse complement strand
TTTGTTTTTATATTTCTTTAGTTGTAGAACTTTCTATATATAGAAAGTTCTACAACTAAAGAAATATAAAAACAAAAATAAATTTTTTATATTAATAAAATAGAAAATAGAAAACTAGAAATGATTAGATTAACAGAAAAGGTTTTCCTAATTTTAAAATCCCTATCAAAGGAATATATATATATATATATATAGCTTTGGCTAAATTTTAGCACCTATATATTTATTGTTACAACTACCAATATAATGTAAGGATAGGGAAGATGGTATTCTATGGGAGATTTAGCTATCACATCACTTATGGCGAGAATGGGTTGGAGTAAGAGGCCTGATAATATATGTCTAGGAGCTCAACTTGTACTAGTGATGTGTTGTAACATTTTTGGTAATGACCACCAAAATCATGAATGTTATATTCCTTACAACATGTAGGAACCATATAAGTAGCCAAATTTTATGGGGAATTGACCTTCCAATATCCCTTTAGTGACATTTATAATCCAGGATGGATAAATAGTCAAATATTTTCTTAGAAATATTATCCACTTAAGTTTCAGTAAGAATAATAGTAAGATGAGCCGAGTCTTGAGGAGCTTGTAATGAAAATCATTACCAAAATCAAGGTTTGTCTTTAGAGAATTGATGCTTTTATCCATAGCATAGAGTGAAATTGGATAGTTTATTAAGCTTGTCTCTGAAGAGTAGTACAGTGCTTTGTCTAATAACACTGTGCCAAACCCAAAGGACCAGGTGGATATGATAAATTTAAGGAGTAGAAATGAGTTGGAGTTTAAAGAGAATGATAAAAAAAGAGGCAGAAAAGGTTGTTATTCAAGAAGAGATGGATAAAGAGGATTACAAGGAGAAGGCAAAAGAGAAAGATAAGAAGCCAAAGAAGGAGGTTGTCAAGGAATTGTCGATAGTCACCTTAAGTAAGAAAGGCTCTTACACCCTATAGAATAAACTACCTTATCCAATCAAAGAGCCATGAGATTTCTTACTATATTAGTAGTCTATTAATAAAAAGAGCATTAGCAAATGAACTTGATATTATTAATTTTATGTATTTAACCCTATTACACTATAGTATATGCCATACATAAAGGCTAATAAGCCTTTGTTTAGGAAGAAAAGTGGAAGTAAGCGCTAACTATAGAAATAGGATGATGAAGGACTCATGGAGAAGTTTAGCTAAAAGGCGTAAAAGGAAGCATTGGTCAGGAGGCTCAATAATTAGGTGCTTTTGTTTTGATTTAGTAGTTTGTAGGATTTATAACAGTGGTTTAGTTTATTTTTGTAGTTTTAAACTGATGTTTTTAAGTTTATCTTAATGTTCTTCCAATCTTAGAATTGAGATTTGATGGAGTTTTGTAGCTTATGAAGGCAATATTACCCTAAAATCCTAGAGTGGAGAAGATTTCAACAACATTAGATAGATATGAATGATGTTGGATAAGGTTGTCCATCTTTTATTTCTAAGAGAGTACCGATTATTTTTACTTCCTCTCCATTATTGTTCATAGTTTTCTTTGTTCTTATAGGTTTTTGTATATTGAGTATAATGTACAACTTAACTATGGAGAAGAGAGTTAACGATTATATTTTTCGGCTTTGTTATAATTAATTTAGTAGGAAGAATTTGAGGAAAAAATTACCTTTGAAAGCATATTGAATGAGAAAATTTGATATGAATTTTATTGTCATTGTAATGTAGAGATCCAATTGAAAGAAAAAGATTTCCAATTGTCTCTTAAATCTATGTCTATAATGGCTTAGAACATTAGAAAGCTAAATTGTCCTAAAAAATAACTAGTTTTTTAAGGATTTTCTTGTAGTTGTTAAACTTTTCATGGTTGGTATTTTAGAAACCAAGCATAAGGAATACATATATAATAACTTGAACATGTTTAAAAAGAGCTAGAAAAAAATAAGTAACCATAAATGTCATTTATATGAGAGAATAGTAATTGTTTTCAAAAAAGAAAGTGTTAAGGGCTTAAGCTTAACATTAGGTAAGCAATCTATGCATTTTAAATTCAATTTGGTATACAAAAAGGTAGCTTTCCATATTATATTTGTGTATAACTATATCTCCTTTAAAAGAACTAATATGTGGAGCAAATTAAAAGACTTAGGCGCTTCAATGTCTAAGCTTTAGATTATACTTGGTGACTTTAATAGTATGTTTCACCAAAATGAAGTTGCAGGTAACTCTTGCCTAGGAAATATTTTGAACGAATTTAGAGAATGCACCAGCTCAATATAGGTGACTAATATTTAGATGGTGGGAGCCTTCTTGGTACAAAAAGAAAAAGGGAAACTAGATCTTGAGAAAAAACATAAACACAGCGCTATGGAATAAGCAATGGTTTTCTAGCTTCCCTAATAGCATTACTTTTTTCTATAACCCTATAATGTCCAACCATACTTTAATTGTAATAAAAAATTTGCTAAACATTCTAAGATTTAGATACCCACTTAGTTTCAAAAAAACTCTTGCTCAAGTGGAAGGTTTTGAAGAAGCCATCTTAAGGGGTATTAATAATGAAATTAGAGGGAACGATCTTTTTATATGCATGAGAAAAATTATTAAGATGAAGAAGGAACTAAAAGCTCTCAATATAAGGAGAATTAGGGACTTACAACAAGTAGTTTATAATGTTTGGGGACAAGTTTATAACATGCAGGCAAGTCCTTTTATCTTTTACCCAACGATAATTCCTTTATTGAGAAAGAGAAAGCAACTCTATTAAACTATATAATTCCTTTATTGAGAAAGAGAAAGAAACTCTATTAAACTATACATAAAGAATTAGTTATAATCACTCTATTTGGAAACAAAGAATTCGAGCTCTATAGATCAAGGATGGTGAAAAAAGAAAACCTCATTTTTTTAAATTTCTATCATTACAAGAAATCTTTCTAATATGATCATTTAAATCAAAAAATGACATAGGGTTATAGATCAATTCTTAGTATGATCTGCTACAAGAAGCCTATAACTAATTCTCTCAACCCTTGGGAACTAGCCTGGAAATAACATCTTCCATTCTTGACAACCAATTTACAATTTATGAGTTTTAACATCTGATCTAAACTTACTAACTAAACTTATCACTAATAGAGAAATAAACGAAGTTGTGAAAATACGTAATCCCATCAAGACTCTTGGATATGATGGAATGAATGGTTTTTCCTGAAAATAATTGCCTAATAATTTGAAATATGGTATTTAAAGATGTGATAATAATGAAAGAAATCCACAAAACCTTCGTATGTCTCCTCCCAAAAACCTAATCTTGTTACTCTTTAAAGGATATAGGTCTATTTCCTTATAATACACATTTTATAAAGTTATTTTTAAGCTAAATGCAAGAAGAATCAAGGTGGTTCTCTTAAATATCATTGATCATTCCTAAGGTTCTTTCTTAAATAATAGACAAATTAGGGACAACGCTCTTCTAGCTCAAGAACTTTTCAAAGGGTAATAAAGGAAGCATTCTTTAAAGAATTATGGTCTAAAGATTGATCTACATAAAGCATTTGATTTAATGAGTTGGAGTTTCCTTATTAACATTTTGAGAGACTTCAGTTTCCACAAAATCTTTGTTAGTTGGGTGGAGCAATACATAAATACTATGACTTATAATGTCCTCATTTTATAAAGGTAACAAAAGGCTTTCAAAAATAAGATCCTATATCTCCTTCCCTTTTTATTTTGGGAATTGAATTATTAACTAGGATGATCAAACTAATTGTTATTCAGGAAAAAAAACTTCAAGTACCACTCTAAATGCAGGAATTGAAGTTAGTCATGTTGCTCTTTAAAAATGATATATTTCTTTTCTCTAAAGTCATTATGAATTCATTATAGCTTTAATTTTATTCACTTAGATTTTGGGTTTTGCAATCAATAAGGAGAAAAGTAAGTTGATTCTCTCCTTAAGTACTTATCACCTAGTGACCTAGTTCTCAATATTCTCAATCTTAAAAAGTATGAAGCCCCCAATTACCTACTTAAATATACCCGTCACCACAAGAAGATCCTCATTTAATGACTATTCCCATCTCCCAAAGAAATTTTAGAGAAGGATCATGAGATGGAATAACACTTGTTTATTTTAGGCTAGGATAGTCCAACTCCTAAACTCAATGATCTATCACCTACATGTATACTGGTCCTCTCATCTTGTTATTCCCTTAGGCACAATTAAATCTTTGTTAAAGATGATAAAGAGATTCCTATGTTCAAGTGACTATATTAATCAAGTTTTAGCTAAAGATAGCAAGAAAGAACTTTGTTTGCCAAACAGAGAGGGGGTTCAGGAATTTTAACCATCAGGCTTATCAACAAAATGCTTCTATTAAAGAGGATATTTCTTAATCAACTTGATGTAAAACATAACAAAATCTTGAATAAAATTTTGAGCTGTATACTAGAATTTTTTATTTCGCATTCCCTTTAAATAGTTAATACATTTAACTTTAAATTAAAATTTTAACAAGATGAGTAAGGATTTTATATCTTATAAAGATATATATGTCTATTACCTATTATGAAATTGTGAGATAACATGGAGTTGTATCTCTTATACAAGTAGAGTTGTTTAAGTGTTGATAAGAATAAGGTGACTATAATAGCCTTTTAAATTGGTATTTGGGGTTTTTTTTGCTTACATTTTTTAAGGATGTCTTTAGTTTTATATGTTCTTTCAATAAGTGTGAACCTTATATAAAATATTTAAGATATGCATAACAACATTTGGATAAGAACAACCATTACTTAAGTGAATTATATAACCATAGGTGGTAGTTTCATTAGAGATTATTGGGAATTTTATAGACCACTTCTACATCATCTTATCATTGTATATTATGCACTTTTTCCACAAGGGTTCCATATTATGTTAAATAAGATGTTTAGTGCATTTTTTAATGTCTTTATATAATGTTGTTGTCTTACACTTGTACTAAAGGTTTGGAGTATATCATCATAATGGTATATTAAAGAGTTAACTTAAAGCCTTAAAAATTGTTATTCCATATACTTAAAGCCTTAAACATTGTTATTCCATATCCTTACATTATACACCAAGCCCTAAAAATGCTTCCTACAGAGTTTATATCGCTATCACTACTTGTAACTCTTAAATAGAGTCTTAGGAAATCAATAAATTGATTATATATTTTTTAGCTGAGGAAGAAAAGAATTTACAAGTGTATGCCACCAAAATCATAAAATTTGTTCTATACAAGAATATTATTCAATTAAGTGGCATAAATAGTTTTTGTGACAACATAAAGAGTGTGAGGTGTTTCTACTATAAGAAGAATGGATATAAGAAACATTATTGCTTTAATTATAAGGACTAGGAAGAAAAATATAAACAAAAAGGTAACCCTTTTTCTTCTGTTGTTTATAAATCTAATATGGCATAGTCAAGCCACAATAAATCTTTGGTGGCTAGATAGTAGATGCTCTACTTATTTTCTTTTATTTATACAACAGATATGCATAAAAGAGAGTCAAATAAAGATTCGTTTATGATAAAGGCTAGAAAAAAATGAAGAAGTTAATATTTTTTCTATTAAAGTTGTAAGTCTAAGTCTTATTACAAAATATAAATTTATTTTACAAAACTCATTATGCATACCATCTTCTTGTTGAAATTTGATTTATATATCTATTTGGATATACAAGGCTTTAGTTTAATTAAAGACATTAGTTTACAATTATCTTTTAATGCAAAACATGTTAGTTTAGCCTGTATTATGTGGTTTATATAAAATGTGATTGATTGATATAGAAATTATACCTCTTTATATAATGATGAACATATTTTTGGTAAAACATTTTTAATAAATACAAAGTCTTCCATATTATGGAACAAGTAGTTGAGCCACATTTCTATGGAAACAATTGAAATACTAGTAAAGGAAAACATCATATTCTAACTATTAAAAGGGCAAGTTAACTTAAATGAAGAAAACAAATGTGAACTTGTAGTTTTAGTTTTGTAGAGATTATTCACACTAACATTTATCGTCCTTATTCACCCAATATTTTTCATTCCAAATATTTTTTTGACTTTTTATTCTTTTTATGTCTATGTTGTCTTACTTGAAAAAAATATGAATTTCTTCACATATTTAAGATTTTTAGGACCAAGCTCTAAAATTAATTGGAAAAATTAATTAAGATTATTAGGTTTAATCACATAGATAACTATTATAGAAAAATTTGGATTATATATAAGAAAAAAATTCAAGTTATCAAGTATTTGGAATCTTGTAGAATAGTAGCATAATTTACTTTACTTGGTAGTCATGAATACAATGTTACGATTGAATGGTAGAATCACAACCTTAAGCATACAAGAATTCAGAGTAAGTCTAACCTTGTATAGTACTTATTAAGGTAATCAAAATAACTTTTTACAATCTAATTATAATCCTAAATAAATGAACACCCAAAGCACCTTTTAGTTTATGGAAATATTAGAAACCTTGCCTTAATCACCTCTAAGTTTAGGGCTTCCTTAATAAAATACATCTATATAATTCTTGTGAAAGTAAGTTGCATTCTAGATTAACTTTTATTATTTTGGATAACTTAGAACACTTCAATATTCGATTTCATAGAGGGAGGTAATACAATTATGGAATCACATATTTAGGAGACTTAATATATCTTTTGATTTGGGTAAGAATGACTATACTATTGGAAATACGTTTGATCCAAATAACTTGTGAATTTTTTCTATTCCTCATTTATATTTGTAATGGTATGTAATAAAGGATGAAATGGAACCTAGGATATAAAATTATGCATGGAAACTTTTAAATTTACCTCAAAACTATAAACTTATTAGCTACAATAAGAGAAAAAAGATTTTAAATGGAGGATTAACTAGTTTAAAGCCAGACTGGTTGCTAAGGATTTCCCTCAAAGATAAGACATACATTTTAATATCACCTTCTTTTTAATATCTTCCAAAATTTTATTTAAAGTGATCATAAGAATAGTAGAATATAATGATATTGAGCTAAATCAAGTTGATATTAAATTTCCTTCTTTAAGGTAAACCTTTTTTAAGGAGATCTATATATTTATAACCTAAAGAATTTTAAGAAGATGAAATGAATCCTCTTATTAATAGACTTTTAGAAACTCCATATATGATGAAATAAGCTTCCCATTAGTAACTTAAAGTTTCATAAGGTTGTTAAATCATTGGGGGTTGATGGAAAATATAGTGAAGAGATACTGATATTATAAGGTTAGAGGCAACAAAGATTATCTTTCAACTTTTGTTTGTAAATGAGGTTTTTCTTATAGTTATAAGGTTAGGCATGTTTTATGAGGTTAAGCAATTGCTTCCTAAGCAACATGAGAGACTTTGGTGATATGTATATTTTTCCTAGGTATATAAAGTCACTGAGATAGATCTCAAAGCTTATTGTGTCTCTCTACATTGAGCAATTATTGTAGAGGTTCAATATAGATTAATGTAAAATTTTATCATTATCATTTATATACGTTAAAATACCATTATTTTGAGAATGATTCATATAATTTTTATTTAACAATTATTTCGATATAATTTATTATTTATTTTATAGCAACTTGGTTATATAGAATTTTCTTGAAAATGGACAATTTGCCCCTAAGAGTTAAAAGTCAAAGAATGTATGGAGAACGTCAAATTAGTTATTCCTTCTCTTAAACCTCTTTAACCTATTCAATCAACCCTAATAAGGATATTAAAAGAGAAGGTTACGTTAGTGAGAAAGAAGGAGGCTATATAAGAGAAGAAAGAGAGTTAAATTAGGAGAACCATTTATTAAGAGTTAGGTGTATATCATTCTCTCCAAGATAGAAACATTATTTATAATGTTTTAGTTTTAACATGTTATAAAGTTTGAATGATTTAAGAGAGATCATTTATTTGTTCCAGTTTGTTAGGATCTAACACCCAAACACTCTTATACACATCGAAAAAGTATCAATTTTGAAGATTTATTAGTATTGTCGAGCCAATTTTTTTTATTTCTAGACTAAAACATAAATTTTCTGCATCTTTCTAGCTTCTTGTGCATATAATTGAATATCTTTATTATATTTATTTTATTGATTTTTCGCCCTTGAACCTGTTTTGTTTCATTTATATCTTTAATAATCTTGTTCTAACTATTGTCTAATCTTAATAAAAACCATTTTAGAATAAGATTATACTTTTGGATTTAAATTTCATATGAGTTTTAAACATATTGTTAGATTCATAAGGTAGTTTTTTGCTTAACTTAAGTTCTAATTGATAGAATCTTTCTATAAGTGCCCAAAATTGATTATGGCAAGTGATAAATCTTGGAGTATTCCAAAGTATCAATCCCATAAGAACTATATTACTATGCTTATTAATCCTATCCAAATAATAAAAATAAAATAAGTAAGATTTTAGTAAAAATAATTAAATTAATAAATTAATGAAAGAAAAAATTAAATAGTAAAAAGAAATCATGATAACAAGTTTTAGGGTTTCAAGTTTCACTTATATGGAACTACAATTATCATATAAGATTGATTATCTAGGTTGACATAACAATTAACTTAATGTATCTGTAAGGCCTCAAAATACACTCTAGATGAAATGTTACAAGTTCACAAATGTACATGATTGATAGGTTTTAAAAATTTGATATGATTGAGAATTCCATACGACTTTTTTTTTGGTATGGATGGATTATAGCTAGTAATTTGGAATTAATTATGATCATTATAGAATTGAGGTATTTAAATGTATATTTGAACTAGGAAAAATCGTCAAGTGACAAGATAAGTTGGTACATGAAAATTAGTATGACTAAGCCTATACTTTGAGTGACATTTGGCAGTATTGGTGAGTGACTAATGCTTTGGCATACGACAACATGATGAGAAGACAAGTGGCTCACTCCTATGTTTGGCATGTAGGTCACTCCATGGAAGGACATGTGTCCCTTCAAGGTTAGGACACCTTACAAAGCAAGAGCTTAATCATTCCAGCCCATTTGACGTTTTCGGTTTTCTCTCCATTCTTGCTCTTCTCCACCAAAATCTCTCATCCTCTCTCAACTTATGGAATTTTACTTGAATTTGGATTATCAACCCTTGGAAGCTTTATAAGTTATTTCATTAAGAAGTAGGTCTTATGATTCTATGTATTATTACCTTGTTAATACTGAAAGTCGCACATTAAACTTAGGTATGTGCTGGTTGTTTGGAAGTTTGGTTTAGCTAGATTCTTGGAGTTGAATTTGAATTTTGGTAAGATAAGGGAGTACTAAACTTGGTATTATGATATAACATGTATTGTTTGATGTTTGAAGTGGATATAATGTGTACTGAATTAATGAAGAATTATGGTTAGAAAGTTGGTAGGTGCTGGGTATTCATTAGAAGGTGTGATTCTACTGAACAACCATAAGTTTTTCAGCCATATCCTGACCTGTAGAAATAAAAATAGGATTTTTTAAATTCAGATTAAGCAAGATACAATTATATACAACTTTCATGAAGAAGTCTAATTTTAATTTTGTCACTAAGGGGTTTTGAAATTTAGCTTGAAATTGAGTTCTGGATTTGGCTGCAGCACTATCCCTAAAAGAAATTTGTGTCCTATTTTTCAATGATTAAACTGTATTGATGTAGGCCAAATTAGATAAAGTTTTCTTCATAAAATTTGTATCTTATCCTCTTAGATTTCTAATGGTATAAAGTTTGTAATTTTTGGATATCAGAATTGAGAGATACGAGTTTTACAATTTTGAGTGTACAATAGGAGTGCTTGATCATGCACAAGCATGATCATGCACAAACCCTTCAATCATGGGAGTGCATGATTGTGCACTAACCTTTCAAGCATGGGAATGCATTATCGTGCACAAGCACGATCATGCACTAATCCTTCAATTGTGGGAGTGCATGATCATGCTTAGTCCTTAACACTGTTGTGCACAGTATGTAGTATTTTTAGTATAACTCATGGAATAATGAACCAAATTGAATAATTTTTGTTTCATTTGAAACTTAAGACATAGAGGAACATTTTTTAGATGAACTTATTGTCTGAAAACGTAAGTTTCTATATCAAAATGACCATACAACTCTGACCCGAAACTATCCTAAGAAAATCTAGAAAACAATGCTAAACTTGATTGTGTAATTGTTGACATATATAAGGTTAGGACTTTTAACAATGGTTTAATTAAACTTAATTG
>JAOTAY010021697.1:0-10261 GCA_025629805.1 Erythroxylum baracoense | reverse complement strand
TAACTTATTAACTTTTCATATAAATATTTTTGTATAATTTATGAGTAATTTCATCTTACATTTTACTATAAATGATTGTGTCATAATTTATAATTTATGAATTTTTTAAAATACAACAACAATTTTTTAAAATTGTCTTAAAAACTTTTTAAAATAAATTAAATGTTCGGGCCGACTCAGGCCCGATGGGCTGCTTGTGGTAGGGGCAGGCTAGGCGGGCCGGGCCACGAGCCAATAGGGCGCCGTATTTGGCCCTCCCGAGCTGTGGGCTTGGCCCGCCCGCATATTTTTTTCAACGGGTTAGGGCCGGTTGACCCCGGCCCGGCCCGTTGACATCCCTAAGGATAGAGGAACGAGAGGCCGTGTGTTTAAATTTTTAACAAAAACGATGTCGTTTTAACATTAGACAGAGTAGAACAGGGTAATCTTGAACAGAGGATCCGGACTCGAGAAAGATTGGATGATCCAAATGAGAAACCTGGAACTCGCCATGAAAAGCCCAATTGGCTAGATAATCAGCACACATATTTTCCTCCCTATTAGTGTGACCTACACAACATCTCTAATCCCTTGCCAACAAATCTTGACAAGCATTGATAACTTGGAAAAGAGGATCTAGCTCTCCGAGCACCCCATTAACTTTAGAAACAACAAGTAATGAGTCGGATTGAACGATTACATATCGAAACCCACGCTCCTATGATAGTTGTAATCCATGGTAAATAGCATAAACTTCTGCTTTGGTAATATTACCCTAGCCAATTCTCGTTGTGAAACAAAATATCCAAACACCTTCATCACCTCGACACAACCCCCCAAAGTGCTAAGTCTCCAGGATTGCCACGTGCAGACGCATCAATATTCACCCTAACAGCACCTCGAGGAGGACACTGCCAAGCAATGAAGTGAAGACGCTTTAGACCAGCTACTTTCGGCATAGCTCTAAAACAATAAAAAACTTGAAGGCAACTTGTGAAAATAGCTGCACCTTGAGATGGCCATTCATAGTCATCTTGAAAAATACAACAATTTCGCTACTTCCAGATATACCAACAAATGAAACAGAACAATTCACTCCAAAGAGAACCGGTAGTCCCTCGCCTATGAGCTGTAGCAAGATTAGAACGAAGCCATTCTGAGAGACCTAAAAAGTTGAAATGTTGCGACCTCCTCTTATGTAACCAATAAGACCAAAGACATTGAGAATCACAACAATCTCACAGCAAGTGCATTGAAGTTTCACAGTTAGCATCACATCGTAAACAAGTAAAGGTAGCAGTAATCTTACGAGTAAGGCAGGATTCTCGGGCTAGTAATTTATTGTGGGCCACCAACCACATAAAGTACGATACCCGAGGAGGAATATCTTGACGCCGAATAAGGTTCCAATAGAAGTTGCATGGGACAACACCAAACAACTCATAAGAGAATTTCACTATGAACTCACCAGAAGGAGAATCAACCCAGATAACTCGATCTGCTTCATGATCCACAAGTAAAATCAACTCAAGTTAGGAACGAAGCTCCATAGGTAGTTGTGCAACCACGGTGTTAAGTTCAGTCTTCTCTCCGAAAAATCATGAACTGAAAGCTCCTGTAACTCATTTGAGATAGTCACATTTGGACATTCTCTCGGGATATTATTGCGTAACCACCTGTCATTCCAAAACGAGGTGCTCTTACCATTACCAACCAACACGGAACAATCTTGGCAAAGAAGATGTCGACAAGCATATATACTACGCCATGTATAGGAAGACCCTTTAGACAAGGATGAGGATAAGAAGGTATCCACTTTCAAATATCTAGAATGAAGCACCCTCGCCTAAAGTCCACTATCACATGTTTCAATACGCCATCCCAGCTTCACCAGTAGTGCCATGTTCATACTAGTTGTCTTCCTTATTCCTAGGCCACCTTCCTTTTTAGACCAACAGACTTGGTCCCACTTTAGAATGTTGAATTAAATTGTTTTGTGAAACCATCAATATTAAAGCTTGCAGAGGACCTTGTAATGGCAATCAAGATGAAGAAGAGAGGAAGGGTGAAGATCAAGCTGAAGCCTCCAAGACATCTCAAAAAACTCGAGCTAATGATTTGGGAATAATTCAGAAGACCATGCATCCAAGAAGTGAAATCCTAAAGATTGAAGATTAAGGGAGGGAGCTTGAAGAAGACGAAGAAACCTGCAGAAAAGTTACACAGCCTGTTGATGTTATGAAAAACTTGACAGGATTTTTTTTCCTTGAAGCTGAAATGGAGAATGAGTTGAAGCTGCCAAAGCACAAGACCAAACTGATGTGGAGGATGTTAGTTAAAGTTGTCCAATTCGTACTACAAATATATGCAGTGGTCATGCATATCTGATTTCTACTTCATATTGCTTTAAAATCAATAGCATTTAATATATGTCAGCTGTTGGTTACATGCATTTTTGTTTTTAGCTGATCAAAGGGACAATAAGACTTGTTAAGCTCCTGTCTCTTGGATCACAAGCATGTTTTCAATTCCTAGCCCTTGATTTTTAGATGTTTTTGCAAAAACATGTAAGAGCTGAATATAAAAGCTCACCATTATCATCTTAAGGAATATATCATCTTTGTTCGAAACTTGTCCTCTTCTTTTATTTTTTCACAAAACCATCAGAAGTTTGAGTGTAAAATAAAAAATTAAAAACACAATTCACAGACATTGGTTCTGGAATTTTATTGTGAATGCAACCAAATCCTTTCATTCAATCCAAACATTACAATTAAACCAAAACATATACTATTTTACATTTGATAGGAAGTAGCTTTACACTATTAGAAAAGTCTGTTCGAAAATAACAAAACAAGAATTTTAGAAATTCTGAGTGGTGGTGTAGGATTCATCAAAGTGCTTGGAAGTTGCAAAGCGTAACCATCAAGCTTGACAACCTGCTGCTGAGGTGAACCTGCTGCTAAGTGAAGAAGGGACTCCATCATCTTCCGAGAATGGTATCAAAGCTCTACGGTTCATTTAATCTGGAATAGATTAAAACATGGCAGGTACGATTCTTGTAATGAGTTTGCAAAGCATTCAGGCAAATATACCAGTGCTAACTGGTGAGAACTATAAGGCGTGGGCTCTTAGAGTTGAAGATTGTCTCAAGATCTGTGAAAGCTGGGATGTAGTGAATGAAGGAATAGCTGAACATGAGGGAATAGCAGACTTAACAGAATAGCAAGTGTTAAGGTTGAGCCAGAATAAGGACAAAGATTTTAAGGCCCTCATTTTTTTGAGATCTGTGGTGAGTGAGACCATATTGTTGAGACATGCTGGGTGTAAGAGTTCAAAGGAGTTGTGGGACATATTGAAAGTGGAACATGTAGGATCTGTTCAATCGTTGAGGTTAAAGAAACAAGCAGTTATGGGAAGTTTTGAAAATTTTTCAATGAGGGATGAAGAGAATGTAGCTGCTGCAAAAACACGATTCATGGGCTTGGTGCAACAACTGAAAGAGTTTGGTGAAAACACAAGTACAAAGAGGTTAGTTGATAAATTTTTAAGTAGATTACCTTTGAGATTTGAAGCTAGTATAGCTCCTGTTGAGTGGCAATTTAGTAATGATCCTAATTCTGTTACATTAGAGCAAGTCTTTAATATGCTGGAAATGCATGAAGAGAGGCATGGGGTTAGAAGAGAAGGTGAGGAGTACGCACTGAAAGCAGAACGTTTCAAAGTTCCAGAAAATCCACCTTTCCAAACTCCAACCAAAAACCTGAGCCAAAGCCATTCTGAACCAAGCATGATGCGATCATAGACTCCCCATCCTTTACAAAACCTCCCACAGATCAACCAAAATCAGTTCCAGACAATAACATATCCACAGAACCATCCCTACAAAAACCAAATGCAATACCAACGGCCCCAAATGTATCCTTAAACACAACACCCTCCACAAATGCCTTATCAAAACCATCAAAACACCAACCAATTTGCTGGAAATAATGCCAATCGTATGCAAGGTGCATCAAAAACAACAAGATGGGGTATGTTTCCAAATTGCAAATTTTGTGGTAAAACCAATCATACAGCTGAGGAGTGCTTCTGGAATGAAAATGTTAATTGCATTCACTGTAGAAAGGAAGGACATTCAAAGAGAGTGTGCTATGAGAGGTGGATGACAGAACAACAAAATCCACACAGTCCCATTTATGGAAAACCTCCACTAATACATCCTTTCTTATAACAAAACATTACCTCTAACCAATTACTAACTCAATCACAACCTTATCAAAATATTCCTGAACCACAAGTGTATCAAGCTCACTATGTTACAAATTCTGGAAAACCACAAATCCCTCAGCATTATTCACCACAGCCTCCAAAGTCTCAACCTCAACCATGTGTAGCTCAACCTCAAATAACTCAATCCTACGTGTCTCTGCCAAATTACCTACAACAGATACATTACCAAACTATGCAAACATAAGCACTAAACCAACTGTCACAAACCACTTGTTCTGTTAATCATGCTTCAACTCAACCACCTTCTGAAATTTGTCCAAATTCTCAGCTCAATCTACAACACAATTCTAATACTCATTCAGGACCTTCATAAACAGTTAAGCCATCAGAAAAGTCAATTACTGAAGAAAGTGTATTTATGGTGGATGCCTGTCATCAATCCAAAAACCATGCTCCAACTGTTGAGATTTGTGCAGCTGAGGCAAAAGATGAAAAGGGAGGAGAGTGGTTAGTAGGCAGTGGCTGTTCTAATCACAAGACAAAAAGAAAGGAAGCTTTTGTTGCAATAAACATAGATTTAAATATTGTGGTGAAGATAGGAAATGGAGAAACAATACCCGTTACTTGGAAGGGAAATGTAGAGTTGACTACAAGGGCAGGAAGCACCATACTTGAAGAGGTATATTACATTCCTGAGCTAGATCAAAATCTGATCAGTGTAGGACAACTTCTGGAAAATAGCTACAAAATATATTTCGAAGATGGAATGTGCAGAATCTTCAATGCACAAGGAGAGCTGGTTCAAAAGGTACCAATGGTAAACAGGGTCTTTAAAATACGGATGACAGAAGTTGATGGAGCTTTTGCTGCAATTGCAGTGACTGAATTAACTCATTTGTGGCATAAAAGGTATGGTCATGCAAATCTTGATTACATAATTGAAATGCAAAGAAAAGATTTGGTTGTTGGATTACCTCAATTAAGCTGCAAGATGAAGAATGTGTGTGAACCATGTGCAAAGGGAAAGAGTCATGTTTTACCTTTTCCAACAAGTGATTGGAGGGCCACAGAAAAATTACAATCGGTGCATACTGATGTTTGTGGACCTATGGACACACCATCAGCTGGAGGAAGTAGGTATTATGTTGAGTTTATTGATGATCTGTCAAGGTATTCATGGATTTATTTTATGAAGAGCAAAGATCAAGTTTTTGGATTCTTTAAAGTGTGGAGAGCAGAAGCTAAAAGCCAATGTGGAAGAAAAGTGAGATGCTTGAGAAGTGATAGAGGAGGAGAGTATATATTTCGAATGAGATGAAGAATTATTTTGAAAGGGAAGGCATACGCCATCAACTTTCAGTTGCTTACTCACCACAGCAAAATGGAGTTTCATAATGAAAAAATAGAACAATTATGGAAATGGAAAAGGCAATGATGTTTGGAATGCAAGCGTATAGGAGATTCTAGCCAGAGGCATGCTTGACTGCTATCTACCTACAAAACAGAATGAAAACTCGAGCCTTGAAGGAGAAAACACCATTTGAAGTTTGGTTTGGAGTTAAACCAAAGGTGCATCATCTGAAGGTGTTTGGATGTTTAGCTTATATGCACATTCTTGAAGAAAAAAGAACAAAATTGGATGAGAAGGCAATGAAGGGAGTGATGATGGGGTATAGTGCTGAATCTAAGGGATATAGAATTTATAGCCCTGAAACTAAGAAGATGTTGGTATCAAGAGATGTGAAGTTTGATGAAAATGAAAGCTGGAAGTGGGAAGAACCTACTGCAAAAAAACCAAGAAGTGTTGGAATTGACTTACCAATAGGTGAGTCTAATGGTGGAGGAAGTTTGAGAGATACCACAGATCAAGAAATGGCTGGTGCAGCCATTCAATCAACTCAGTGGACAGAAGACTTCAAATGGAGACAACTCAGCTAGATTCACAAGATACAAACAGTACTGGAAGTGATGGAGCATAAGAGGAGGTTGCACCAAATTCTGAAGACGATTCAGTTCCAGAAAGTGATGAATTGAGCTCACCATCTCAGGAGGAGATATCCAATTTAGATAGTACACACAAGGAGAGGGATTTGGCCTCCATTTACAATGAAACTAACCCCTTGCTTGATTTCAGGTACAATGTAGGTGATGAAGAGGAGATAAATGGAGCTCTAACAATTGTAGAATGTGCCTTACCTGCAGAGTCTAAACCAATGACATACAAACAAGCTGCCAAGCAAGGAGTGTGGCAAAGCTTAATGGATGAAGAGATAAAAGCTATTGAAGAAAATGGAACTTGGTTGCTGGTTGATTTGCCAAGTCCAGAAACCAAGGTGGTCGACTCCAAGTGGATTTACAAGAAAAAATTAAATCCAGATGGATCAATCAACAAATATAAAGCTAAACTTGTTGTGAGGGGATAAAAACAAGAGTATGGAGTGGATTATACTAAGACATATGCACCAGTAGCTAGGTCGGACACAGTGAGACTGTTGTTGGCTCTAGCTGCAAATAATGGATGGAGGGTGCACCAAATGGATGTGAAAAGTGCATTTCTAAATGGAATGCTAGATGAAGAAGTTTACTTGAAGCAACCCAAAGGTTATGTGGTAAATGGACAAAAGCAGAAAGTCTACAAACTTGTGAAGGCTTTATATGGACTGAAATAGGCTCCAAGAGCCTGGTATTCGAGGATCAACAGCTATCTAATGCAAAATGGTTTCTTAAGAAGCAAGAGTGAAGCAACTTTGTATGTAAAAATCAGAGATGGGGAAAAGCTGATTTGTTCCTTGTATGTGGATGATCTGCTAATAATTGGAACACAAACAAATTGATAGAAAAATTCAAGGAGTTAACAAAATCAGAGTTTCAGATGACAGACTTGGGAGAGATGAGTTTCTTTTAGGGTCTGGAGATAAATCAAAAGGGAAATGGAATCTTCATACACCAAAAAAATATGTAGAAGAATTGATTGACAAGTTTGGATTGAAAGGAAGCAGTGGAATGGGAACTCCTATGGAGCATCAATTAAAGCTGGAACCTACGAAACCAGGTGAGGAATTTGATGCAACTTATTATGGGAGTATGATTGGATCATTAATGTATTTGAGTGCATCAGGGCTTGATATTGCATGTGTTGTGAATATTATGGGTAGCTTTAATCAAAATCCTTCAAGGCAATATGTTGTTTATCTAGAAGGATAATTAGATATGTTAAACATACAACTGATTGTGGAATCTGGTTTGGAAGAGGAGAAAAGGTGGGGTTATATGTGTTTAATGCTGCTAGCTAAGCGGGAAGCAATGAAAGTAAGAGCAGAAGTGGTTATTGTTGTAGCTTAGGATCTGGAATTTTTGCTTCGAATTCAAAGAAGCAGAGAAGTGTTGCACAATAATCAGCTGAGGCTAAATATGTGGCAGTAAACATGGCTGCCAAACAAGCTCAATGGTTGAAGAAAATTATGATGGATGTAGGTGAATTGAAAGAAAAATGTGTGACAATTTATTGTGACTCTAGTGCTGCAATTTCTATGGCTAAAAATCCATCTGATCATATGAGAACTAAGCATATGAAGGTAAAGTATCATTATGTTAGGGAATTGATTGAGGAAAAGGAGATCAAGATGGCCTTCTGCAGATCAAACTTTCAACTCGCTGATCTGTTCACCAAAGCTTTACCAAAATGGAGGTTTGAATCTTTAAGAAATATGATAGGTGTGTAGGTTCCATAAAACAAAGAAGGAGCTGTTGAATTAAATTGTTTTGTGAAACCAGCAATATTAAAGCTCGCATAGGACCTTGCAATGGCAATCAAGATGAAGAAGAGAGGAAGGATGAAGACCAAGCTAAAGCCTCCAAGACATCTAAGAAAACTCAAGCTAATGATTTTGGGAATAATTCAGAAGACCATGGATCCAATAAGTGAAATCCTGAAGATTGAAGATTAAGGGAGGGAGCTTGAAGAAGAAGACAAAGAGACCTGCAGAAAAGTTACACAGCCTGTTGATGTTATGAAAAACTTGACAGGATTTTTTTTCCTTGAAGCTGAAATGGAGAATGAGTTGAAGCTGCCAAAGCACAAGACCAAACTGATGTGGAGGATGTTAGTTAAAGTTGTCCAATTCGTACTACAAATATATGCAGTGGTCATGCATATCTGATTTCTACTTCATATTGCTTTAAAATCAATAGCATTTAATATATGTCAGCTGTTGGTTACATGCATTTTTGTTTTTAGCTGATCAAAGGGACAATAAGACTTGTTAAGCTCCTGTCTCTTGGATCACAAGCATGTTTTCAATTCCTAGCCCTTGATTTTTAGATGTTTTTGCAAAAACATGTAAGAGCTGAATATAAAAGCTCACCATTATCATCTTAAGGAATATATCATCTTTGTTCGAAACTTGTCCTCTTCTTTTTTTTTTCACAAAACCATCAGAAGTTTGAGTGTAAAACAAAAAATTGAAAAACACAATACACAGATATTGGTTTTGGAATTTTATTGTGAATGCAACCAAATCCTTTCTTTCAAACCAAACCTTACAATTAAACCAAAACATATACTATTTTACATTTGATAGGAAGTAGCTTTACACTATTAGAGAATTCTGTTTGAAAACAACAAAACAAGAATTTTAGAAATTCTGAGAGGTGGTGTAGGATTCATCAAAGTTCTTGGAAGTTGCAAAGCGTATCCATCAAGCTTAACAACCTGCTGCTAAATGAAGAAGCGACTCCATCATCTTTCGAGATAGAAGTGATACCTTTCGTTCCCCATCAGTAGAGCCCTAAAGGAATTTTCGACTTAAGGTATCAATTTGAGCAGACACTGACACTGGACGTTTGGTGGTTTACATGGTATAGATGGCGATGTTGCTAGTCACAGCCTGCACTAAAGTAGCTCTCCCAGCTAAGGAAAGGTGTTTGACCTTCCAAGCGGCCAATTTCTTCTTTATTTTATCTACAATATAACCATAAGTGGCGACCGAAACCCTCTGCTTATAAAGCGATACTCCCAAATACAGTCCCAAATTGGAGCAATTAGCAAAGGTAGTAATTGTCTGTATCTCATCACTACAAGACTTAGGCATATTAGGGGAGATATAGATATGGGATTTATCAGTATTAACTTTTTGTCCTGAAAAGGAACAAAACTTATTCAAACAAAACATTATAACCTCATACTGCCTAGTAGTGGCTTCACCCATCAGAATCAAATCATCAACAAATAATACATGCGTCAAGGATGGCCCGTTCCTAGACAAGGATATTGCTTTCCATTAACCAAGGGAACTTCCCTCTCAATCATGCAAAATAGCTTGTTTAGAAAAAGAACAAACAAATAGGGGGACAAAGGATCACCTTACCGTAAGCCTCGAGAAGGCTAGAAATAGTTAGTCAGTTCCCCATTCCACAAAACATTCATCTGTGTCGAAGTAACACAAAACCATAATTAGTGAGATAATTGTAGAAGGTAGATTTAAGTCCATTAAAACCTAAAAAAGAAAATCCAAATCAATACGGTCATATGCCTTTTCCAGATCAGCGTTCATAATCAACCCACCAGATTTATCCCGTTTCTTACCAAACGAATGTAAAACTTCCTGTACCAATATGGAATTATTTGTCATCCCCTTACCTGGGATCAAGGTGATGAGATCCGTACCGTTCCGGCCGGTACCGTACCGACCGGAGACCGGTACCTGGATCTCATCTTCGGTACCGGCCCAAAATACCGACCGATACCGGGTGTTTCCGTTGGGTACCGGCCGATACCCAACATACCGGAAAGTTTCAGAAAATTTCGGGTAGTTTCGGAAATTTCAGAAACGTGGAGGACTGATTTGCAAAAACAAAAACCTAAAATCTACCCCCCCAACCCCGACTATCGTCCATTACTTTCTCCTCTTTAGCTTTTCTCTCTAACTCTCACCCTCTCTCTCTCACTCTCTCGCTCTCACCGTCTCTCTCGTCGGCGTCTGGATCATCTCACCGCCGCCGACGCCTGCTAGTCGTCTTCTCCAGTTCTCCTCCTCGCCCCGGTCCTCCT
>JAOTAY010021696.1:0-10262 GCA_025629805.1 Erythroxylum baracoense | reverse complement strand
CTTTGTAAGAGACCTGAAGAGGCTCTAGAAGGGAAGAAAGAATACTTGTAATTGTTTGGAGTATAGTGAAACACTCACACGAACTCTGAGGACTGGACGTAGCCCACGGTTTGGGGTGAACCAGTATAAAAATCGCAATGTCTATCCTCTATCCTTTACTTTATTTTATTTTGTTGTTAACAATTACATAGAAGTCATTTGCGATTTAACTACGTAATAATTTTCGTATAAAGTTTGTGATATTTTTCTAACAAGAAAGAGAAGTTCTTAGCAAGATTCTATCTTCACGAAAAAGGATACACCATTTAACCTCCCCTTCTTGTGTATTGAGTTTCTTGTACGTAAAGTATATACTAACGTGTGATTTACTTCATTCATCTCCTCCTTAGTAGGCAAAACGTGATCTATCATCTGAGTGTTTTGCCCATACATCGCCTGGTCCATGGTCACCAACTATTGAACTGCCTAGTGACTCGTACCCCTTGGGAAGGCCTGTATATGGTTGGTCACCGTATTCCTATTGCCCCCTGAGCTCATTCCCTCTTCATAAAGGTGAGGTTGAGTTGCTGGTCCAGTGTGGCTGTGGAACTAAACAGGGGTCTTGTTGTTGATAGACACCAAGGGCAAAATAGCTTTCGGTGTCTCGTCCCTTTTGTGAGGTGGTTGATAGGTGGACACCGGTTGTTTCTCCCTATTGGGGCTGTCAATCCTAGTGGATTGCTCCCCTAGCTCCTTCACTGGAGAAGTTTCTCCTAACTTGGCAGCCTTGACTACCGACTCCTCACTTTCAATTGGAGTAGTCGTAGATGCCACTGACTGATTTTCCGCGACTACTAGTAGCTTACTGGCCTGTGATTCAGTTTGATATAGTGTCTTGCTTGACTCTCCTCCGCCTATGCTTTTGTTTTTCTTTGGTATGGCAGATCCACTGACCGCGGCCAAAATCTCTTTTTGATTACTCCCAAAGTGTTCAAGAGAGTATCACTTTTAGCTGTCGATTTCTCTACGGCCTCCAGAACCTTCATTAAAAGGATCTCAATGTTGCTTACTTGACTTAACTCAACGGATTGAGGTTGATCTTCCTGCGTTGCTGTTGCAACGATTTCCATATCATCACCTCCACTGATGGAAATGTCAATACTCTTACTAGATCATGTTTTCGACATTGCGTGGTCCCACCGGACGTGCCAAAAATATGTTTGCCTTTATTTTGATTAAAGGTTAACACGTAGCCCTTTGTTTCGATGTGAATGTGTTTGCTAGTGTGTCAAGAATTTAAAGTGATTCTAAACTAGGAAATAAGGAAAAAGGATATCGCGACTCGTAATCTAAGACTGAAATCAAACGATTGTGTATGCTAGAAAGGGAAAAAAATCTAACAGAAAAGAACTTTGCTTTATTGATAAACAATTCGGCAAAACAACAATGACGAAGAAATTGCAAATTACTAATGATAATTGAAAAGAGAAGATTATACTAAAAACTAGAGAATTGCCGAAAAAAATAAACTGATAGATTTACTAGGATGCCAGGCTTTTGATATGTGAGATGTTGGAGAGAGCTTTTCCTACTTCAAAACTTTTATTTATAGCCAAAACTGATGGGTGCCCAACCTTGATTAAACTTGCAATCCGATAAAATTTTATCCTGCCAGATAGAGATGAAATTTGGATAAAACTTTATCCTATCAGATAGAGATAAAATTTGGATACAACTTTATCTTGCCAGATAAAGATAAAATTTGGTCTGGTGTTTATCATATTATCTCCTCGTTATCTTGAATTCCAAGACTCCCACTCCAACTCAAATTCTACTACTTTCCTCTTTGCTGGACACTGGGTTTTTGATGGGCTAGGATCAGTGAATCTCTTTTGGACTTCGAACCATGGGCTCTCTTTGGGCTTCGAGTTTTTGGCCCAAAATAATAAAAATGGGCCGAACCCATTTTTCGGTGTAAACAAAGGTATTCAAGTTTAATTATCCTTTGATTAGACAGTACATACATCCTCAGGTGAAATCAAAGAAGTCGAAGCCAAAAACCAAGCCTGAGAAAGTTCCTGAACATCATGTTCCAGAAACATTAAAGGTTCCTGAGCCATCATCTTCATATAGTAAACCAGAACAAGCTAATTAGTGGGGTAGACCAGTACAGATCCATACTCCTCCAATGTCTCCACAATAGTCGCATCCTTCTACTTCTACTGGGAATGATAAAGCACCCATGACAGAGTTCATTGCCACTCTTAAGACTAAGACTGCAGTAGAATAATCTTCTGAATTCTCTAGAGCCTCTGAATTCTCTGTTATATCGTCTGAAAAGATCTCTGAACTATCAACTGATTCTTCAGCACAGTTAGCTAATCTATCATATCTATCCCATATCTTGATGACAATGCCTGATCCTACTAAAGTACAACCTGAGATAAGTGAAGCAAAATCTACAGGTACTAAACCTTTCATGCCTGAACCAGCACCTCAAGCATTCCCAGATCAACCAACTGCACAAGCTACAACCAAGCCTACTTTAGGGCCTTGGTTTACTTTTGATGATCTTTCATTTAAAAAATGGAGAGATCGACTACATGAATTCGGTGCATGGATTGACTTATAAATGACTTGACCTACTAATCCTTTACTAGATATTTTGTTTGAGTTTACTTCTCGTTACACTGGTATTTTACGAGAATGGTGGAAAAGTATTAATGATTATCAACGACTTCAGTATATCCAAGTCACTACAGCTGGAGCTCTTCTTGGAATAATTCATAAGGAGTTTATTGGTGACTTTCAGCTGATTAACAAACAGATCTGTCAAGAATATTTTGAAATGAAATGCTGTTCACTTGATAAGCGTGATATTCAGAAGCATTACAAAAGGATAACGAACATGTATTATCTCTTGAATGGATGGAATGATGTTAATCTTCGTTATAATTTTATTTCATCCCTTCCAGATGAATTACAACCTGAGCTATAACAGACCATAGTTTCTTTACAAAGAGATATGGCAAATATATCTCTTTAAGAAATTTACCAGCTTGCTTTAGTTTCTCTTGATAAGCTATGTGATCAACATGCCTTATTCAAGAACATCATGAAAGGCGGTCCAGTACTGAAGTAGGCTTGCAAGAAGCCTTATCTCCAGATCAAGTGCAAAGATAAAAAGACTTGTGAGTGTCATAGTAAGAAGAAAGCTCATCTTCGCCAAGTCTACCATCGAAGGAAGTATCACAGACAGATGGAAGGTTACAAACATTTAAGAAGGACCTATAGTGGAAAGGATGGAAAGAAGAAAAGATTTGTGAGGTCCTTTAAGAAATCATCTCATCGACAGAAACCTGATAGATTTTTTCTCTGCAGATAACATGGACACTTTGCACGTACTTGTCCTCACAAAACTACGAAAGACGTCAAGTTTTTAGAACGGATGCAATCCATTCTTCCTATTCATTCTTTGAACTTTGAAGAACTCATTGAGGAGCAATCTCAAGAAGATGAGGACATCAAGTTTGCTATTTCTGTTTCTACAGATGATGAATCTTCTGACTCTTTTGTTTCCTTAGATGATTCACTATACATGTTACAGCAGACATGTATGAAGCTAGATCGTACACCAGTTCCACGACCTTATGTCCAGATCCAAATCTTTCAACAGGATAAATATGACAAACCCATTAGAGTTATTGGGTTTATGGATACTGGATCCAGCCGTACGATCATGAAGCCTAACATCTTACCACCTGATGCATGGACTTCCCATGAAGAATATTTTACAGTTGTTGATGGTAACTCCTTCAAAATTGGGCTTGTTGAAGAATCAGACTTCAATTCTTTCCACATCGTTTAGTTTGGACTAAAGTATTTGGAAGCAATCTACTTAGTCCAAACATTTTGATTGGTATGGACACATACAGTAAAACTTCACCTTTGCAGATCCTACCCACAAGCTTCAGGTATCGATCACTATTCAGTCTGTATATTAAGATAAAAAATGTGTTTGAACTAACCACATTTCCTACACACTATACTACACTGTGAGATAAACTGTTGGAATATTGTCCTGAATCTCATGTAGAGTTTTCTCACCCATATCCTCTATGGAAAAATGCTGACTTTTTCATAAGTCAACCATTTAATAAGAATGAGGATATCAATCCTACAAAAGAAACTCATCCAGGGATGAACCCTGACGATTTGAAGCTCTCATAAGATGAGTGTACTGTTCTCCTAAAGCAAGGACTAATTGAGCCCACAAAGTCTGATTAAGCTTGCCAAGCGTTCTATGTCAATAAACGTTTTAGAGCAGAAACATGGAAAAAAGAGATTAGTCATTGACTATAAGCCTTTGAATGCTTTCCTGCAAGATGACAAGTTTCCTCTTCCAAAGATAAGTACTCAAGTACTATTTCTCAAAGAAGTTTGTATCTTTTCAAGTTTGATATTTATGCAGGATTTTGGCAATTGGATATTCACCCAAAAGAATAGTATAAAATTGCTTTCTGCATTCCTAATGCACAGTATCAATAGACTGTTATGCCATTTGGGCTTAAAGTTGCCCCATCACTGTTTCAACGATCCATGACAAAAATCTATGAGCCTATCCTCAACAGTGCACTGATTTATATCGACGACATCTTATTGTTCTCAAAGACCCATAAGGAACACCAGGCCCTTCTGCATAAATTCTTAAATCTTACTCAGTAATATGGCATTATGCTTTCAGCCTAAAAAAGCATCATTAGTACAAAAGAAATTAAATTTCTTGGTATGCATTTTAAAGATGGATTCTACCATCCTGGTCTACATATTGCAAAAGAATTGCTACAATTCCCTGATGAATATCTCACGGTGAAATAGATACAACAATTCCTCAGAATTGTTAATTATATCTGAGATTTCATTCCACATGTGACATGTTAGACTTCAAGCTTATCTAAGCTTTTGAAAAAGAATCCACTTCTTGGACAATGGAACAAACAAAGGTTGTCCAACATCTAAAGCAGATTTGTCAGGATCCTCCACCTTTAAAGATTCCAGATACAGGAAAGCGCATCTTACAGTCAAATGCTACCTTGCTTCAACAAAATATCCCATGGCCTCTAGATACACATATCCCATGGCCTCTAGCTGATTTTTCTCACTATAAATATCCTTTCTTTCTTTAGCTTTATATCCCTTCAGCTCGTAAGTCTTTTCTTCATCCAGGTATTATGGCTAGTTATCCTCTCTTTGCTTTCACAAAGAAGTCTTTTCCTCCTATTACTAGTCCACCCACTAGTGTGTCTGACGTAGCCTCTCTTGCCCGAATGAGTTTGTTTTATTACCTACATCTGTTTCTTAGTGAACATCACTCTTTTGGTAGTCCCACTATGTTCAACCTTAAAGCACCTTAACTTAATATGACCTCTCTTCAGGAGCCTCTTTCAGAAAACACATTATGGTATCTTTGGGCACTCTTTGCCCTTTATGCTTGTGCTATTTCTATATCTCCTTTGCAAATATATCAGCATCTCTGTGACATAAATAATGGAAGTTCTTTGTTATGGACTTTTCTAGGGTGGTTTCAACCACTAGATCAATGGAAGAAGCAATGTTCTCTTATCATCTCACAACATTGTCTCTTACAAGGTTATGTTAGAAGACAATCAACTCAGAGCTTCTTTATTCTCCATTGTCCATATCGAGAAAGACAAACTGGTGTCCTTTACACAGAACATCATCTCCAGTTTTATCACATTTCATTATATTGGCCACGATATCATCTAATGTGCTTGAATCTCTTCAAGATTTTTTCAAAGAGATAAATCATTTTCCTGAAACACTAGTTATTTCCACTTCTATTGGACTATTTCCCGGTGAATTTATTCCTGGTAAACTAAAAGCACCAGAAGTTGATATACCTGGAGCTAATAGTCCTCAGTATGATATAGACAAAGCAGATCTCAATCATGCAGAATCTTCAAGACATTTTAACTAAGACTTCCAGGATGCTCAAGACCCAAATAATGATCCTTATAGTCCTAATGAAGAAGAGTTAAATCAAGTTCTGCATAAATTACATACCTGTGAGCTCAGTCCTAGCAAAAGAAGAAAAATTTATCACGAGAAGTCTGACAGCTCAAGTGATCCAGGCTCTCCATCTAATCTTCAATCATGGCACGAATTAATTCGTGACAAATAATGTTTTGGATGCTTTGGATACTGAATCTCATCATGGGACTTGTCTTTTTAGGAGTTTGTCTTTTTCTCCTTGATGTGTTTTGATAATGAAGAATCAACATGGCCCACAAAGCACTATGCCAGGATTCCTTCTTATCAAGTTCCTATTTACTTTTTGAAAAGTAGTTTCTTTTTCAAAGTAGCTTTGATAAAGTGTCATCATTGTACTTTACTTTTCTAAAGTTGTCATGATTGTGTCTTTAGGTAGAATTACCTTTGTAACCCTTGCTTCGTCTATAAAAGCAAGGCTTATCTTCAGTTGTAAGTATGCTTGAATCACACTTGAATTACATTCCATTTTAGTTTGATAATGTGAATATGAGTTTAAGTGTTTAATCTTCTCTCTTCCCTAAAAACTTACGTCTTGTATAATGTTACTATTCTGTCTTGGTACAGAGACAAGTATGCTCTACACTTGCCTCTTTTGAGGATCTTGTGTATCAAAAAGTCTAAGCCAGTCTATGACTGTTCCAAACAATTCCGCTGTGAAACTATGATTTTAACAGGGAAGGTTTTCCTTATTGTACGACTATGTTGGTTCGAAAGGGGTAAGTGTGTGGTGTAAGTGTAAGGTTCCTAAGAGGAAAGATGAGAGTTGTGAGCCCGTAGAGCCAACGAGGGCGTGAAAGGATGTTGTGTCTCATCCATCATATTTGGAACTTACAGGAACTCACATAGTTCCCTTGATTAGTCCACAATAGTCATCCGACTTATCCTGAGTCGAGGTTTTCCTAACGGTGTGGGTTGAGTCTTTGGTGTTGTATTTCCTTGTGTGCCCTTTGGGGTCCCGGTGTGGTATCAGAGCCATTCTTCGTATCTTGGCTAGTAGTAACATTATTTAGGATTTGGTAACACCCTACCTTCAACTTGAGTTTTAGGTAGCTCAGTGTTATCAGAGCCACCAGGTTGCGGCCTGGGTTTGCCCTTCGTCGTAAGTTTGAATCCCAAAAACATAATGTGGGAATGGGACTTGTAGGTTAAGTGCCAAGTGGGCCCCACCTGCTGACGCAGACTTGGAGAGGGGGATATATTTAGGATTTGGTAACGCCCTACCTTCAACTCGAGTTTTGGGTAGCTCAAAAAGTGGAGTCAAATACGAACCACAAATAAAAGTCTTGTTTTTATTAAAAGAATGTTGTTTCAATTACTTATAACATTCTTGGAGCTGATTATGAAGTGAAAAAATCGTGAAATGGACAGATTAAGAAAAAGATACAAAATCGTAGAAAAATAAGTGACTAAGCGTATGCAAGTGCAAAGAAAAGAAAAGCCTATCTGTCAAATTTGATTTCAAATCAGATTCGATCCGTCAAGATCTTTATGATTTTGAGAATCAAGTGTTGCCTTTTTGAAGGAGATCTATAACCTGAATATGAGGGGATGAATATTTGCTGAAGATAACGATAAGATGAAGGAGAGAGAAGATCGAAAATGGTTTGAAACATATACTATTCACGCAGAGCTTAAGCTTTTGTTTTCACGTTTCTGCATATAGTTTTCTTGTCAGGTTTTTCTAGTTTTAGGCTAAAATTTTCGTACTTTTTAGAATGAACCAGGGGTGGAGACTTTATCTTTTGTTATTCTTCTATTTGTTCTTACTTTTGTTATTAGTAGCTAAACTTTTCTTCTTGGTTGAAGGAAACCGCATTATCATCTAGTATGGTGAGATTTCTAAATAAAGTTTATTTTATTGATGAATATTAAGTGTCTTCGAATTGCTTTTCATGATTGAATTGATTGATTTCTAAGGTGCGCAACTAGGAATTGATTCGTTTAATTTATACCTAGATTGGTAGGATATGACGTTCAGTCTTGCTAATCACAAGTGGCAATTAGGATTATCATCTTTACGCTAGAGTTGGAAATTCTAACAAGACGCTTAACTAGATTAAATGCATGTTGTATATGTGTTGTGTTGTTCATTGGTTTCTTAGTTCTTAAAGATATTAATCAATTAAAATTAAGATCGTATCTAAGTTGTAGACTAATAAGAATGTTTAGAATACATGTTTCTATTAATTTACCTTAATTAAAACCCCCTCTTTGTTTTAGTTTTCAACTCGTATAACAATTGCCGTTAGCATTTCTTGTGGGAATGATCTTAACTCTTCACTAACTACATTTTCTTTTATTGCTAGAGTTGGTATTAATTTGGTCGCAGGCGACAGTAGTACCAATTTTTGGCAACGTTGCTGGGTAATTTCTTAACGGTTTATGTATGTTACACGAGTAGATAAGACAACTCAACTGCAATTTGATTCAAAGATCGAGAAGACAGCCAAAAGACTATGAAAACAGACGAGACAGCAGAAACAACCACAAAAATCGGAAAGGATGGGTGCAAATTGCACTCTTCGTGAAATAGCCGTGCCTATAGACGCTCAACAGCCCCACTGCATTAACTTTCCCAATTTGGGAGACAACAACACTTTTGAATTAAAATCTGGGTTGATCCATTTATTTCCTATTTTCAGGGGTTTACTGGGAGAGGATCCTTACAAACATTTGAAGGAGTTTGACGTGGTTTGTATCGATATGAAGCCAACAAATGTGACGAAAGAGCAAATCAAACTAAAAGCTTTTCCTTTTTCTCTTAAGGATGATGCTCAAGATTGGTTATACTATTCAGTTGGAGAAAATGTGCAAATATGGGCTGAAATGAAGAAACCCATTTTTAAGAAATATTTTTCAGCATCGAGAGCTGCCAACATTCAGAAAGAAATTTATGGCATCCGACAACACACGGAGGAGACACTTTACAAATATTGGGAAAGATTTAATAAACTTTATGCTAGCTATCCCCATCACTAAATAATCGACCAGTTGTTGATTCAATACTTTTATGAAGGCCTTTTGCTCACTGATAGGAGTATGATTGATGCTGCTAGTGGCAGAGCTCTAGTTGGCAAAACACCGACAGCCACAAGGAACTTAATAGCAAATATGACTTCTAATACACAACAATTTGGGATCCATTCTGGCCATAGCTCAAAACACGTCAATGAGGTGAATGTGACAGCATTGGAGAAAAGTTTGGATGATTTTACATCTTTGGTGCGACAACTTGCAGTTACAAAGAAAGAAGAAGCAAAGGTATGTGGAATTTGTTCAATGATAGGACACCCTACTGACGTATGTACTATTTTGCAGGAAGAAAACGCAGAACAGATGAATGTTGTAGAGAGTTTTGCTGGACCAAATCAGAGGAAATATGACCCATTTTTTAATACCTACAATTTGGGTTAGCGTGATCATTCGAATTTGCATTATGGGCACTCACAAGGATAGTAAAATACAATAAATTTCTAGCAATTTAGACAACTATATGTGCCTAAACAACATCAACAAATGAAATCTAATTCTAAAGGTAAGTCTTCTTTGGAAGATATAGTTCAATCTTTGGCCATTAACACTTTGACGTTTCAGAGGGATACTGAAGCTAGTATCCGAAATCTTGAAAATCCAATGAGCCAAATGGCAACTGCCATTAATAGATTGGAAGCACAAAGTTCTAGAAATTTTCCAGCCTAATCGGAAATTAACCCCAAACATAATGCTAAAGCTATCATGTTGTGGAGCGGAAGGGAATTGAAGGATCCACCACCAAGAATCTCTAAAAGAGAAATTAAGGAAGAAGCAACAAAGGAGGCAGTCGAATAGTAAGAAAAAATGTAGACAAGCCTGAAAAACTGGTTGTGCAGTCCCCTTTTCCTAGTCGATTCAACAAGGCAAGGAAGGAGCGACAGAAGGAAATATGAGATACTTTCAGGAAAGTCTAGGTAAATAATCCTTTACTTGATCCAATAAAACATATTCCACGTTACGCTAAATTCCTTAAGGAACTTTGCATTTTAAAACAAAAGTTAAAATTTGATGAGAAAGTGCAATTGAGGGAGAATGTTTAAGCTATTTTGCAGAAGAAAAAGCTTCCACCTAAGTGCCAAGACCCAGGTATGTTCATTATCTCATGTAAAATTGGTGATTTGAGAATTGAAAAAGCTATGTTAGATTTGGGTGCTTCCATAAATGTGATGCCTTATGAT
>JAOTAY010021695.1:0-10265 GCA_025629805.1 Erythroxylum baracoense | reverse complement strand
ATTTAACGAGGTTCGGCCAATGAAGCCTACGTCCTCGGGCAAGAGCAGAGAGAGTATTTTCACTATGAAGAAAATCAGTACAAGTAGATCCCCCTTTACAACGAGGTCTTTTATTTCCCTTACAACAGATCCATACTTCGCTTCCAACACAGATTTCCGTTTTTATCCAATTCGGGTCGCACCGCGAGCTTATCGGACCAAGTCGTCATTTGGATCCACCACAATTTCAAGACAAAATAATAACAAGCTGCTATCCCGTATTAAAGAACTCGTCTCATCTCTCCATTAACCCTTATATGAGCACAAGCAAGCACGTTCAGAAGCAATTCCATAAGAGCACTAATTACCCAAATTACTCCACTTTTCCATGGAGCTACTCTCCTTCTTACATATCCCTTTCATCTCCCTAGTACTTGCCTTCGTAGTTTTAAGGGCGTGTACAAAATCAAGAACCAACAACAGTTTCACGTCGACCAAGCTACCGCCAGGTCCACGGCGGCTACCAATAATAGGAAACCTACATCAGTTTGCTGGCCATTTACCCCATCACATACTAACAAAATTAGCCAAGAAATATGGACCTATTATGCATCTTCAACTTGGCGAAATTTCCACCATTGTTTTTTCTTCCGCAGAACTTGCAAAAGAAATGATGAAGAATCAGGACTCCATCTTTGCCACAAGGCCATACGTATTTTCTTTGAGTATCTTAACGTATGGTTATAAAGACGTTGCTTTTGCACCATATGGAGAGTACTGGAGACAAATGAAGAAGCTTTTCATTTTGGAGTTACTAAGTGGAAGACGTTTTCAGTTGTTCAGTTCGGTGAGAGAAGAAGAGACATCAAACTTCGTCAAAACCATTTCTTCCAGAGCAGAGTCATCGTCGATTATTAACCTGACTAGGATGGCAACTGACTTGACACTTAATGTCACCTCAAGAACAGCCTTTGGCAAGATAAGGGAAAGACAAGCAATCGTAAGGATTGTTGAAGACATTGTGGATTTAACAGGAGGTTTTAGTTTTCTTGACGTTTTTCCTTCAGTTAAGCCTCTGCATTTAATTACTAGAGAGAGGTCCAAACTTCTAAGATTACAACGAGAAATAGACACCACATTTGAAAACATCATCAATGAATGTAGAATGAGAATGGATTCGTCCGCGGAAGCTGACACAGATTGCATTATCGATGCTCTTTTTAAAGTTGAAGAACAAGGCACGATCACACCCTTTGCACAAGACCACATTAAAGCAATTATGGTGGTAAATGAACTATTCGATACTTTATCTTGTTTAGTTTAATTAATTAATTTGTTTGCTTTAATTTAATTTTTAACACACATCCTAGAATTTTGTCGCTTCGGAAGTGATTAACACACACTGGAACTATTAAGTTAACTTATGAAAAAATGCACAAATGGATGATTTTGATTTTACGCTATAGCAAAGAAAATATAACAACAGTTTCAGGTCGACCAAGCTATAATATAAAATTTTATATTTTATTATTATAATATTAACAATAACTAATACTATTTAAAAACGTAGGAAGCATACGTAGCTAAGTTGCCTAGTGATAAAGATCTATTTATATAGAGAAATATTAACTAAAAGATAATAAAAAACGAATAACCTATTTAACTTAGTTACACAGTTGAAAGTTTCGTTGTAAAAAGAGCATTATGAAAACGAGTTTCGTCCTGAAAATTACCAATCGTTGTGTAACAAAAGCTTATTGAAACTTTTTTCTTTTGGGAAAAAAAGCTTATAAAAACTTAATAGTTAGTCTGATGGAAAGTAAGTCTAAAAGAAAATTCTTTATTTTTCTTTTTTAAACATATAATATTGTTTGCTTGTTTATGAATTGTCTAATTTTAGGACATTTTCGCTGGTGGAGTTGAGACTTCATCTGTAGTCTTACAATGGGCGATGTCAGAAATGCTTAAAAATCCAAGAACAATGGAAAGGGCACAAGCAGAGATTAGGGAAGTCTTTGACACAATAGGAAAAGTTGACGAATCAAATCTTCATCAATTGAAGTATTTAAAATCAGTAATCAAAGAAACATTAAGGTTACACACTCCTTTTCCTTTACTGCTACCAAGGGAAAACAGTGAAGAAGTGGAGATTAATGGACATAAAATACCTAGAAAAACTAGGATTGTCGTTAATGCCTATGCAATTGGAAGAGATCCCAATTATTGGACTGAAGCCGAGAGGTTTTATCCAGAGAGATTCCTTGATAATGCAGTTGATTACAAGGGTACAGATTTTGAGTTTATTCCTTTTGGAGCTGGAAGGAGGATTTGTCCCGGAATACAAACAGGTACAGCCATTGTTGAGCTTGCACTTGCAAATTTGCTGTATCATTTTGATTGGAAGCTGCCTAATGGCTTGAACTCGGAAAATCTTGACATGTCTGAAGCTCGTGGCATAACAGCCAATAGGAAAAATGACCTCTGCTTAATCCCTTCTTTACACCATCTTTAGCTTATTGGGGAAAATCTGGATTAGGATGGCCTCTTGTCAAACGCTATCTTGTAGTGTGTAAAATATTGATGGCATCTTTAACCATCCTTCTGTTACTACTTGATACCATCCTTAGCTTGTTGGGAAAAATATCTGTTTGACGCCATAGAAGTTAAGGAGTGTACTAGAATTAAGAATAAAATTATGATCTTATTATGTGCATCTTACTTCGATTTATCAGCAATATTTTCACAGGTGATATGGATATTGTTAAAATAATTCTTTAAAGTATTTAAAAAGTGTAATTTAAAACATAAAATGTTTTAAAAATTTTTCATATTTTAATTCATCAATCCAAATTGATAGGATTAAAGTTCAACTTAAACCGATAACTAATTAGGTCATCCATTATTAATTTATTGATATGAGCTCACTAAATGAGGTCATTTGACTTTGTCAGTTAAAATGTTTATACGCAAATAATTATGGCATGTATTTATTTGGGTTAATTATTTAAAAAAGCCCAAATTTTCGTCAATTTTTCATTTATAACCTTATCTTTAAAAAATAGCAATAAAATGTCAAAACTTTCAATTTTCTTCAATTCTAACCTAAACTTCAACAAATGACAATAAAATGCTCAAACTTTCAATTTTGTTCAATTCTAGCCTGACGTTATCTGTTGTTCTCCCGATGCACTCAGTCATTTACTTTTTGTTTGTTCTTCTGACGCTCCAAACCACTCTCGCATTTTAACGTATTGCACTAGTAGGCTCTTCATTTTTAGTTCGTTCTCTTGATGCCCTTAGTGTAAGGGCATTGGAGCTGTATAATCTGAAAATTGAAGGGCCAGGGTGTTGAGAGACTAAACTCAAAATGAAGGGAAAAACTGAAATCAAAGCCCAAGGTCGCCGAGGTTACGAAATCTCATATAGGTCATTTTTAAACAACGACATCGTTTCATTAATCTTTATTTGTTGTGTTAATTTTGGTTGATGTGTATTAATAGTTAAGGTTTCTGAAACACGTGGCAAGTCACGTCAGCAAACTTAACGAAAACACTAACATCGGGTTAGAATTGAAAAAAATTGAAAGTTTGAGCATTTTATTGCTAATTTTTAAAGTTCAGAATATAATTTTAAAAATTGAAAGTTTGGGCATTTTATTGATGTTTTTAAAGTTCGGGCTATAATTAAAAAATTGACGCAAGTTTAGACTTTTTTTGATAATTAGCCCAATTTAGTGTAAATATCCGTGTTGACTAATAATTTTTAGAATTTAATTTGTTAAACCATCTCTTTTAATTAATCACAAGATTAATTTGGTAGATATTATGCTCAATTTTTATATAAATAAATCAATTGTAATCAAGAAACTCTAAAATAATTAGAGGCATTAATAATCAAATAAGTTGATTGTACAACAGTTTTTTTTTGGAAAATGAATTTTTCTTTACTATAGACAAAACTAAGAAACACCATTACAATGATTTCTAGGTAGTAAGCCTATATACATTTTGTACAAACATACAAAAAGAGGATCTACTTTACAGGGAGTGATTCAAAATTAGCATCTATTAAGTTAAAATTCCATCTAGAGATCATGTCAAAAGAAAGTGAGTAATGCAATTTTTTCGCAAAGATTGCTTCTCGAATCCAGTTAATAATTTTATCAGCTATCTGATACTTTCCCTCTTCTAAGTTAGTAAATCTTCTGTTATTTCTCTCCTTTCAGATAGCGTAGATGTTAGTGGTGAAAGCTACCTTAGAAAGTATATCATTTGACATCCCTTGCTTAGAGTTGTGAATAGCCTAGTTCAAAGTATTTTCCCAATCACAAGTATAGTAGTACGTGGAATCATATGCAAGATCCTGCTTCATACTGCTTTAGAGAATGTACAAAGGAAGAAAAGATGGCCTCAATCTTCTACTTCCATCTTACAAAGGACACATGTGGTATCTACATTTCCTTGCCGTTGACTCAAAGTTTTGAGTCTGTTTTTAATAGCTAGCCATGTGATTATAGAGGCTTTATGGTTTAAAGAGTGTTTCTAGAGAAGATTATACCAAGGGACCTCAGTTGAGTCGGGCGTGAAGAGCAAATAATAGGATTTATTGGAGAACTTACCACTTGAGTTAAGTGTCTAACTGATAACATCATCATTCTCCACACTAGTAAGTTAAAGGAAAAGATTTATAAGCGAGCCAAATCCTCTGAAATTCCCACACTATGTACCATTTCTGATCCAGGAGGAGACCTTAAGACTTAAACGAAGTATGCTCCTCAAATGCAGTATCTCCTGATTGCTAATAAAAAGGTTAGAATCAAGCCAATTGTCAAACCAAATCCAAGTTTTTTCACCATTGCCAATCTTATGTTTGATACAAGTATACATATAGCCTCTTAATCCCATTATCTGCTTAAAAACCCAAGAGAACTCCATCGTACAAGTAACTTGCCATAAATTGTAGTTTTTAAGGTGATATTCATGAATTCATTTGATCCAAAGTGCCATTTGATCTGTATAGAGCTTCCAAATTCGTTTGCACATTAGAACCTTTTGCATATTAGTAATAAAAAATCCCAAGTCCTCCAAAATGCTTCAGAGTAGTAACCTCACTCCATTTAATCTTTGCCTTTTTAGTATTCTCTATTGTGCATGACCATATGAAGCCTTTCATGGTTCTGTCTATCTCTTTAGTAACCTTCTTAGGCAGTGCAATATGAGCAGTCCAATGTAAATGTAAACTGCTTAAGACTGAAATAATTAGAGTAATTTTAGTAGCATAAGATAGAATTTGAATTTGCCAAGCATTGATTCTAGCTTTAATCCTTTCTATGAGAGGCAAGTGATATTTTGGCTTAGAAGAAGTTATTGGTACACCTAAGTAGCAAAAAGCTGTAGAATGAACATTTAGGCCAGCTACTCTTCTTATTTCATCAATATTCCTAACATCTGCAGATATATAGAGGCTACTTTTCTCAGAGTTAAGTTTCAGACCTGACAACTTCTCAAACATACTGAGAGCATTCATTAAGAGATTGATGGAATGAGGATCACCCTTAGACAGAAGCATGAGATAATCCGCATATATTAGATGAGTCAAGTTTAGCGCGCTGCATTTGTAGTGATATTGAAATCTTCGGTTGCATGAGATCAACTTACTTATCAGTCTTAACAAGCCTTCCATTACCAGAGTGAATAAATAAGGAGAAAGGGGATCCCCTGTTGAATTCCCTTTTTAGCATATTTAAAAGGATTGGATGGAATATCGTTTATAAGCACACTCAGAGAGGGAGTTTGGATACAATTCATTATCCAGTTAACAAAATGATGAGGTAGTTGTAGGGCTTCAAGGCATATCTTTATAAACTTCCAACTAATCGTATCGAAAGCTTTGAAGAAATCTATTTTGGGTAGATAATTGTTGAGTTTTTTACTTGAGCTATAATCCTCCAACAATTCTTGTATGAGAAGAATATTATTACCTATGTTTCTGTCAGGTATAAATGTTTCTTTTGTAAAATTAATGATTCCTGAGATAGCCACCTTGAGTCTCTCTGCTAGAAGTTTGAAGATTACTTTATAAATTTTGTTACAGCAAGATATAGGTCTAAAATCATTCATCCTCCGAGGAGTTTGCTTTTTAGGTACCAAGCAAATATAAGTGTGGTTAATTCTTGAATTATTTTGGAGGAGGCAAAGATTTCTAATACTAACTCAGTGAAGAGCTTGTCTGTAACTTCCCATGTTTTCTGAAAAAAGAGAGCTGTAAACCCATCAGGACCAGGCGATTTAGAAGGGTGGAGGCTAAATAGTACCCTCTTGATGTCATGCTCAATGAATGGAGATACCATATATTCCTTGAGATCTTGACTAATAGAGCAGTCAAATAGCCATAAAGCATTTAGATTAGGCTCCGATGGATCAATTATCCATAAGCTTTAAAAAGTAGTTTCTAGCAAGCTCCCATAAGCCATTTAAATCAATATATTCGTATCCTATAACTATCTTGAAGTGCAGAAATTTTTTTAACATTTCTCCAAGCAAGTAAAGAAGAATGAAAAATTTACATGTTGGAATCTCCTTCCTTTAGCCAATGAATCTGAGCTTTTTGTTTGAGAATAGAGTTATGGAGACTAAGGGCATTCTAATACTTTTGTAGTCTTTTTACCTCTAGCAATCTATATTCTGAGTTGTGTGGAGAATCATAATAGTTTTTCTGTGCTTGAATCAAGTTCTCTTTAACAGTATTTAAGTTCTTATGTCTCCCATGCATAAGCTTTTAAGGGCAGCTTTCAACATTCTTAATTTTTGCATCATCTAATAGGATTTAAAACCCTTAACCTCTTGAGTCCAACACTTATTGACTATATTTGAGAAACCATCCATCTGTATAATGCCATTGAAGAACTGAAAAGGGGCTCCTACTATGCTTCTTTCAACAAATCTTTGGATAAGCATGTAAGTGTGATCTGATAGCAATTTTTCTTCAAAATGTACAAAGGAGTTGGGAAATTGGGCTAGCCAAATCGAATTAACAAGTGATCGATCTAATTTTTTTCTAAATAAGAAGGCTACCTTGTTGATTATTGGTCCAAGTGAGCAGTGTATTAGTTGCATTTAAATCAACCAAGTCCATGCTCGATAAGAAATTAGTGAGCTCCCTTATTAATCCCAACTTGAACCTTCTTCCTCCTCCTATTTTAGATGAATTTAAAGAGCAATTGAAGTCCCTAACCACCAACCAAAGGTGCTGAATATTATGTTGGAGATGGTGTAGATCTGACCATAGTTTACTTCTTTGAAACCCAAAGTTTGAAGCATGTACTAAGGTTAAGTCAAAAACAATTGTCATACCTCGGTGTTGACATTACAAATGGATATATTGATCAGTTTGTTCAATTGCCTGTACTCCAATAATAACAGAATTGTAGAGACAAATAATATAACCTTTATAGTGTTCATTATGATTGGAAATGAATTTTCACTTCGCACAAAGAAATTTAATACCCACTAGGCAAAGAGGATTTTTAATTTTTGTTTCAAGAAGACCAATAATGCTAGGCTTCTTCTCCCTCACCATATCTTTCACAAGGGTCTTTTTAAGAGGGTCTTTGAGCCCTATGAAATTCAAAACAAGGACTATCATGGTTGGGGGAACCCCTTTTGTTTTTACTTTCTTCTTCCACACAGATTTTCTCCTAGGATTAGTATTCTGCACCTGAGCCACCTTATCGGCCATTGGATTTGAAGATTCTATCGCCGAAGTAACCTCAACAGCCTCATCAGTTTCAATAGTCCCATGTTCTGTTTCTGTGCTCATATCAGTATATAACTCAACTCCATCAGTCTCCTAAACCTACTTATCGAGTGCAGGATGGTCCTTATGTTTTTCAAGTAAAGGGTGAGCCACTGCATTATCCATAGATGTGATAGTGTGTTATGATGTTAACTTAGTAATACCACCATTATTCTCAACTATTTCACCTTCTTCTAGATGTATCAAATTCATGTTACTGCTAGAGTCTGCTACTACTACAGTTCTATTCTTAAATTGGGGAAATTCTTCAAGTAGGGGGTTAGCAACATTAGTATATTGACATATCTGATCAATCCTCTTGTCATTTTCAATACCATACTTTAAAAAGCCATCAACTCCTAGCAAAGGCTGAGAGTTAGTTACACTGACTAACAGGGGTAATATTCTTTTCATCGCCTACATCAACTACTTCAGTAGCTATTGACTTACATGAGTCAATTCCAGGTGTACCGGCCATTAACTACTCATGCCAAGCAGTTTTGAAAGTTCTACTAGTGGGAACCCATTTCTTAGAGGTGTTGTTTGGCTTCCATAGGTAGGAAACATGAATGATAGATTTTTCATATTCACCAATATCACTCAATCTTAATATAGGTAGTTTATCAGGCAATGGAGAAGTTCTAAGTATTTCAATACATGACTTAGCATAACATATCCTTTCCATAGTTGTTGTCTGAGAATCCATACAAAGAGGCTTTCTTAAGGAGCTAGTCAGAAAGCTCAGCCCTGAAATTGTTCAAAACTCCATCGGTACATTGTGGAATTGAACTCGCAGTAGAAGCACGTCGATTTTTCCCCTATTACTTTTATGCAACTTTTGCTTAAACTATTGCTTGTTGGTTTTTGACTTAGCATATATTTTGGAAATTATGTCGACTTTAGTCGAAAAAAGAATTTTTCTCTTTTCTCTTTTCTCTCTTTTTTATTTTTTATTTTTTATTTTTTCTTCATTTTTGGGTAGTTTGACTGATTGATTGCCTTTTGTTGATGTCTTGATTGATGTCTAATAAGAATACTTTTAAGGCAACAAATGTTTCTTTGGATTTTGACTATATCAATTAATTCAATGATGACTTTGGTGGGTACTCAATGTAGAAAGTTAAGTTGGATTGTGACCCAAATGAATTCGCAATCCTTGAAGCAAGTTAGTTTAGTTGGTTGGAGCAATGGCATTAACATCTTATTGAGAATTGAGTATAATCTCCTTTAAAAGTAAGCTAATACTATGTTACAATTTATTCCTTTTTGTAAATTTACCTCCAATTTATTTCTCAACTTCAAGTGCATATTTAAGATTTTATGAATTCCAACTAATTCGCCTTTAATTGATAAGTCTTACATTGTTAAATCCTATAACCAAACTTAAACAGATTGATTTTTTATTGTATTTGATTTTTAAAAGGATATTTGATTTTTTTCCAATTCTACATTCAGTTGAGTAAAGATATTTATGATAACAGAAAATTTTCAAATATAGGGGATTATTCTCTTAAGGTAAAAACTAGGACATCACCAACATTTGCTTTTCCAAAGGGAGCTCAACATCATAATCATAGTCCACATCTAGGGACCCTTTATATTTACGATTGAATTCCCTTACATGGTTGATTGATTATTGATCAAATATTAACACATTTATATCATCAAGATCATAAAGGGCTCTAGTGAATAAGGGGAAAAAGGCATTGGAACTCATGTATGATATAAAAAATAAATAATGATTTTGAGTTTTGAGTTTAGGGGAATGATGACATCATCAATATAAGCGTTAATTAACTTGAAATTTCAATTTATATACAAGAAAAAGGATTTAAGAGATAGCATCCATGATTTCAACATGTCGTTCATGAAATGAAGTGATAATATTTAAGCATTTATGATTAAAGTAACAAAGCTTTCAAGATAATAAATGGGAACATATTTTGAATACAGGCACTATACTGCTTCGATTTCGATCGATCGCTTTTGTGCTCATTTTTGCACTTGGGTAATGATTTCTTCACCTTTTTTCTCTTCGAAAGGCATTTCTTTTTGTGTTTGCGTGTGGAGTGATGAGTTCTGGTGCTGAAATTGGAGTGACGTGATGTGGTTTGGAGGAGTTGGAATGGTGAGATCTTGAGGTTTGGGATTCGGGTTTTGATTTTTTGTTGAATGTGTTCGTGTGGGTTTTATCAAAGCGTTTTAGTTTGTCCATATTTGGGAGTTATAATGAAAAGTTTGCGATTCTTATTCGGAGCAATAGTAATAAAAATACTTGTTTTTGGTATTTATAGATTTGTATAATTCGATTATGTCTTGCGGTTGAGATTGGGTTTGTTTTGTTCCGTGGATGGGTACTTTGTTCTTCTTTTTTTAAGAAGGAAGCCAAACAGTAAAGTTACACAATTATTCTAGGGAAACAAATTCCCGACAAATCCTCTAGTAGGATAAGGTGGCACCCAATCGGTGAATGATGAAAGTATATAACTCCC